>OZ023175.1:27495743-27620743 GCA_963678695.2 Diplodus puntazzo | reverse complement strand
ACAGTGACTTCTTGTCGCTCTCGGGCTTGTAAATCGAAAACCGTAAGTCTCACATGTGAAATAAG
Organism: Diplodus puntazzo; assembly: GCA_963678695.2. Lineage (NCBI taxonomy): Eukaryota > Metazoa > Chordata > Actinopteri > Spariformes > Sparidae > Diplodus > Diplodus puntazzo. The sequence continues at coordinate 27,620,678 of OZ023175.1, read as the reverse complement.
ACCACCAGCTGACACCCAACAAGATTTCCTACATTTCTATGCATATATTGTCTATGTCGAGTAAAAGGTGAGGGATCAAAATCATGCTGAAGACAATTTTGTCTCCCATTTTTCGAGCGGCTTCACACTGTAGCGATGATGTCACGCACTCTGGCTGACGCAATACACACGCATTCTTAAGATACACACGCTAGAGAAATAGCAGAGACAGAGATCAAATTGTTCCCATAAGAATGAATGGGAAAACGCCTCCAAAAATCCTGCGATTTTTGAAAAAACTGTAATGGTTATCGCCCAAATATCTATATGGTGAGGGAGAGGAGACATGGCTGAACGCGCTCATGTCTTTTCATTTCGGCCGAGTGAGAAATGAGGGCTCAGGAGCGAGAGACAAATCAGGTACCGTCTGGTCTCGGCCAGAAATTTAGCCTCAAAATTAACATTGTGGCTTATGGGACGATATTTTAACTAGGGATGCACCGATTGTGAAATTCTGGGCCGATACCGATACCGATGTTTAACATAACAACTTGGCCGATGGCCGATGCCGATGTTCTTTCTTTTTGTTATTTATCCTTTTTTTTGTGCCACAGAAACATACAAGTCTTTCAGCTCTTCATAACACTATCCTTGAATGAGCACAAATCCAGTGAGACCAATTTATGAAACAAAAACAACCTTTAATGTCACTTTCTGGTTGACATTTAAGATAACCTTAGTTCACATGACAAGATTTCGGGGAGACAGACCTTGGCAAAGTGACGTCGACTCGGCGGCGTGTAGCGTGGCTCCATAAACTTTATTAGACTCTGAAACCCCACGTCCTCCACTACAGAGAAAGGCTGGTCATCTAAAGCAATGAACTCTGGCGCTGTCTGGAGGCAGCTGTTTGGCTTTCCTTTAATGCTGTGTCAATTGAAGTCTGAGGGGCCGTCCAGATGGGCAAAAACAATCTTTTTTATCTCCGTCTTCCTCGTCATCGTTTTAAGAATATTTGCGTCCACACGGACCCACTGAAAATGACCGAAAACGCTGTAGTTCATATTCCATGCCTCTAGGTGGTGCTTGACATTCACAAAACACGGAGAAGAAGACACGGAGCATGCACAGTAAACTTGCGCGCTGTAAACAAACAGACAGTAGACGGAGAAACCGAACACAAGAAGAAGAAGAAGAAGATGAAAATGGCGAGTGCAAGGAAACCGGAATCGTTTGTGTGGACCGTTTATGAGGTCGAACTGCTGCTGAGACTCACACTCAACTACAAGGCGGGTAAGTTGCGAGAAAGGCTTGATATCTTCTGCGGCACGAACACGAACATGCGGTCCGCCATTGTTGTTGTTATGGGACGTTGCGAGATGCGCCGATGGTGTCATTAGGCGCGTTCAAGTTGAACTCCTGCTGACTGACTGCAGCAGCGAGATCTGCGGCGACAGCAGGGGCAGGGCTACAAACGCTGCTATGAAGTCGGACACTCTCTCTTCCCATAGAAACGATGTGACTCGGCTGAGCTTGCGGTGTTTGCCTTCTTCATCTGGGAAGAAGTGGAGGAATTGAAATTCCATTGATGTTTGAAGAAAATCAACAACGACGGCGATCAGTTTTCTTACCTGATGCTATGGGAACTTTGCTGGCCTTTTCTCATATTAGTCCCCTTTGGAAATTATTCAATCAGAGATGTTCAAAATAGTAGTCCATCAAAACATGTAAACTGAGGGAATAGAGTAGTGAACTGCTGCTGTGTATCAAGACCCGTGTCTAGCTCGTCTTTTGCAGATAGTATATACTCTCGTGTCTAGCTCGTCTTTTGCAGAGAGTATATACTCTCTGCAAAAAGACAAGCTAGACACGGGTCTTGATACACAGCAGCAGTTCACTGCTAGACCCGTGTCTAGCTCGTCTTTTGAACTGTCCATAGATATATATATATATATATATATATATATATATATATATATATATATATATATATATATATATATATATCTATGGACAGTTCATATTTTTCATATTTAGAGACAACAGAATGTGACAGCTTTGTCACAATAACAACCTCAAATTTGGATATTTTGTAGTGGCACATAATGGTCCAACTGGTTTATCAGAGTAGATGAATAGCCTAAATGTTGTCTTACTGTAAATGCTCATGTTCTGTTTTCCTTGTAATGTCACCATTAAATACATTAGAACTTTGTCTATCTGGTACATTATAGTAAGTCTTGCCCAATAACAACACAATACAATTACAATTAATTATTATGAAGACAACTGTGCTTTGGTGCATGATTATCACTGCTGAGGGGAATTTGCTGACTACATTTAACAAATAAGCATAACTATAGACACATAAGATGATGCATTTTCTTATAGCAACATTATTCACAATGAATGAAATACCTTTCACTGAATGAATGAAATACAATAATCAGAACAAATGACTGAATCAGATGCCTTGTCCCGCTGCGCCATCTCATCACACAGAGAATAGCTCAGGATAATTCTTTGTATTGTTAATGTGACGGGAACAGAAAGGGTTAATTAATAAGAGTGGATAGTACAGATAACACTGGACACAGCAGTGTACCACTTCTCCATCATCACCCTCAGCTGACAGAACTGAGCAGTTTATTGACAACATCTTTCAGGGTTGTTGCGTTAGATGAAGGATTTTATAGGTTTATTCATGGTGACTGTCCCATAGCTGCGGCCACACGGCTGCTACTTATCTGAAAGTATGTGATACTTGAGTAGAAAAGAGGCGCTTATGGAAATGGAAATTCATCGAAACACACGTCATATACGTCAGCGTAGATGAAAGCCAATCAGGGCAAAGTCCTGATGTCATGAAGGTGGGTCTAGGGTCGCGCAGTACCTGGAGAACAACTGCGCTACTGCTCTGCAGCCGCCTCGCTCCCGCGATAACTTAAGGTCACGTGACATCGGATGCGGAGCAGAAACCACTCCCATCCAGGTCACCTTCGACACATTTTAACCAGCATGCATCACGATTTAGGCAGCGCTGCGCAGCACTGCATGATCTTGAACTCGCCTATTGTTTTGGAAAGTATGCGGATTCGCTGTCCACATGAAAACGGGAGGACTGCGTTTCCGGATTTATCCCAAAAAAAAAGAGGGAAAAAAGAGTTTCTCCATGAGCACAGCGTTTATGCCGCAAATCAAGATATAATCATCGGCCTTGGCCATCGGCGGATGTCATTTTTATTTGCCGATGGTCGATGGCAGTTAACGAGGCAAACATCGGCCGATACCGATGTTCGGCCGATGCATCGGTGCATCCCTAATTTGCAACTTCATGTCGCTCTCGGGCTTCTAAATCCAAAACTCTAAGTCCCACATGTGAAATAAGACCACCAGCTGACAACCAACAAGATTTCCTACATTTCTATGCATATATTGTCTATGTCAAGTAAAAGATGTGGGATCAAAATCAAGCTGAAGACAATTTTTTTGCCCACTCGTCGAGCGACTCCACACTCTAGCGATGATGTCACGCACTCTAGCTGACGCAATACACACCCATTATAAAATCAGAAGAGGGGCTAAAAATCCTTAAAAATAAAACCGATATTTTCAAAACCGTACTAAATTTTGAAAAACTGAACACATAGTCAATAGTTCAAGGTCTTGAGACTGTTTTAAAGTTTGAATGGTGTCTCTCGCTCAACGTATGAGGAACAAGATGAGGTTGAAAGTCGATGAGTTTTGAAGAGGATTTGAAGCTTTTCCCATTTGATTCAATGTTACATTTTTTTTGGAAAAAGCTGAATTTCTGAAAAAGTTTAACAGCACAAGGCTGAAAGAGCTTAAAAAGTTGAACATTTTAAAAGTTGAACGGTTTCAAGAGCTGAACGTATGCTGAAGTTATAGCAGAATGAAATTTGAAAAAAACCCCATAAGGATGAATCGGAAAACTTTTGCAGAAAAAGTTGAATATTTCCAAAACTATTATAGATAAAAAAGCCAAAAGTAATAGCCATCATGTCCTAAAAAAGCTGCACATTTTGATACCTGAATGGTTGAAATCGGTCAAAGTTTGAAGGAGTTGAAAAGTGCCAAAATGTGTACAGAATCCTGAATAATAATAAATGACAAGAACAACAATAACAATACAATAAAGCCTTCAGCATTCAAACTAACTAGAAATATTGTATTTCCTGCGAAAATACAGTGTGAATGCTGAAGGCTGAAGCGAAATTTGCTGAATGTACTGCCGAAAAGATGAAAAAAGTTGAAAAGTTGTAAAAGTTGCACAATGAGAGGCTGAAAGAGCTTAAAAAGTTGAACATATTGATAGTTGAACAGTTTCTGTAGCTGAACATTAAGCTGAATGTATGAAGAAGCTGTAAACGCAGAGAGATGAATATCTGAAAAGCTGTTAGAGTAAGAGGGCTGAGAAAAGCTTAAAAAGGTAAAAAAAAAAAAAAGACTGATAAGGCTGAAAATTTGAAGGCTCAAAGAGCTTAAAAAGTTGAACATATTGATAGCTGAACAGTTTCTGTAGCTGAACATGAAGCTGAATGTGTAAAGAAGCTGAAAGGCAGGAAGATGAATATTTTAAAAACATGAAAAGGCAGAAACCCTGCAGAGGGCTGGAAGAGTTAAAGAGTTGAACATTTTGTTAGTTGAACATGAAGCTGAATGTTTGAAGGAGTTGAAAGGGCAGAAAGATGGATATTTTAAAAGCTGAAAGGACAGAAAAGCTTAAGGGGGCTGAAAGAGTTGAAAAAGTTGAACATTTTAATTGCTGAACATGAGATTAAATGTTTGAAGGAGTTAGAAAGGCAGACAGATGAATATCTGAAAAGGATAAAAAGGCTGTGGAGTGAGAGGGCTTAAAGAGCTTCAAAAGGTGAAAAAAGACAGAAAAGGTCAAAAAGTTGCAGAGTAAGAGGGCAGAAAGAGTTTAAAAAGGTGAAAAAAAGACCAAAAAAGCCAAAAGGTTGTTGAGTAAGAGGGCAGAAAGAGCTTAAAATGGCTGCACACATGCTGGAGCAGGAACCGAGCCGAAGATGAAAATGTCTCCATGAGAATGAATAGGAAAACGCCTCCCAAACTTCTGCGATTTTTTAAAGTTGTATTGGTGTCCGTAGCTCAAAAGAAGGATGGATATTTTAAAAAGCTGAAATGGCAAAAAAGCTAAGGAGGGCAAACAGAGTTCAAAAAGTTGAACATTTTAATAGCTGAGCATGAAGCGTAATGTTTGAAGGAGTTGAAAAGGCAGAAAGATGAATATTTAAAAAGCTGAAAGGGCAGAAAAGCTTAAGGGGGCTGAAAGAGTTGAAAAAGTTGAACATTTTAATTGCTGAACATGAAGTTGAATGTTTGAAGGAGCTGAAAATGCAGAAAAACGAATGTCTGAAAAGGCTCAAAAGTTGTAGGGTTAGGCTAAAAAGGCTGTGGAGTAAGAGGGCGGAAGGAGCTTTTAAAAGGTGAAAAAAAGACGGAAAAGGCCAAAAAGTTGTAGAGGAAGAGGGCAGAAAGAGCTTAAAAAGGTGAAAAAAGGCTGAAAGGTGAAAAGTTAAAGGCAGAAAGAGCTTAAAATGGCTGCAGACATGCTGCAGCACGAGCAGAGCCAAAGACGAAAATGTCCCCATAAGGAATGAATGGGAAAACGCCTCCCAAACTCCTGCGATTTTTGAAAAAACTGTGATGGTTATCACCAAAATATTTGTATCTTTCTGGAGAGTGTAAAATGAGGGCAGGAGGGCGAGAGACAAATCAGGTACCGTCTGCTCTTTTCCAGAAAATTCGGCTCAAAATTAACATTGCGGCTTTTGGGACAGCATTTCGAGTTGTTGTCGCTCTCGGGCTTCTAAATCCAAAACCGCAAGTCCCACATCTAAAATAATCAGCTGAAAGCCAACAAGATTTCCTACATTTCTATGCATATATTGTCGATGTGAAGAAAAGATGTGGAATTCAAATCAAGCTGAAAAGAAATTTTTCCCCGTTTCTGGAGCTGCTTTGCACTCTGGGGTGCGGCAGTTGACGATGTCACGCACTCTAACTGACGCAATCACACCCATTATAAACTGAGAGGATGGGCTAAAAATCCCTCAAACTAAAACTGCGATTATTTCAAAACCGTACAAGATTTTAAAAAACTGAATACAGGTCCAATAGTTCAAGATCTTGTGACTCTTTTAAAGTTTGAATGGTGTCTCCAGCTCAACATATGGGGAAAAAGAAGAGGTTGAAAGGCGATGAGTTTAAAAGGGGATTTGAAGATTTTCCCATTTGCCGAAAGAGTTTAAAAAGTTGAACATGTTGATAGCTGAACAGTTTCTGTAGCTGAACATGAAACTGAATGTATAAATAAGCTGAAAAGGCAGAAAGAGGAATATTTTTAAAAGATGGAAAGGCAGAAAAGCTGAGGAGAGCTGAAGGAGTTAGGAATTGAACATTTTCATAGCTGAATATGAAGCGCAATGTATGAAGGAGTTGAAAAGGCAGAAAGGTTAATATATGACAAGGCTAAAAAAATGTAGAGTGAGAGGTCTGAAAGAGCATAAAAGGGTGAAAAAAGACTAAAAAAGGCTGAAAAGTTGTAGAGTAAGAGGGCAGACAGAGCTTAAAAAAGGTGAAAAAAGACTGAAGAGGTGGAAAGTAAAAGGATGAAAGAGCTTAAAAGGTGAAAAAAGACTGAAAAGGTGGAAAGTCAAAGGCAGAAATAGTTTAAAAAGGTGAGAAAAGACTGAAAAGGTGGAAAGTTAAAGGCAGACAGTACTTAAAAAGGTGAAAAAAGACTGAAAAGGTGGAAAGTTAAAGGCAGAAAGAGCTTGAAATGGCTGCATCGTCTTTGTAAAATAAAAGATGTGGGATCCAAATCCAGCTGGAGAGAAGTCTTTCTCCAGATTTTCCAGCTGCTCCCCACTCGAAAGATGATGTCATGCACTCTCACTCAGGCACTACACACGCATTCTTCAGATACACACACTGGAGAAATAGGAGAGCCAGATGAAAATATCCCCATAAGGATGAATGGGAAAACGCCTCCGAAACCCCTGCGATTTTTGAGAAAACCGTAACGGTTATCGCAGAAATATTTGTACGTTGAGTGAGAGGAGACATGGTTGAACTCACTCATGTCGTTTTTATTTCTGTCGAGTGAGAAATCAGGGCACAAGAGCGAGAGACAAAACGGGTACCGTCTGCGATCCTCCAGAAATTTAGCCTCAAAATTAACATTGCGGCTTATGGGGCTATATTTCAACTTCTTGTTGCTCTCGGGCTTCTAAATCCAAAACTGTAAATCCTACATCTGAAATAAGACCATCAGCTGACACCCAACAAGATTTCCTACATTTCTATGCATATATTGTCTATGTCAAGTAAAAGATGTGGATCCAGCATCAAGCTGAAGAAAAAAACATTTTCTATCTTCGAAGCTGCTCTCCACTCTGGCGATGACGTCATGCACTCTAGCTGACGCAATACACACCCATTATAAAATCAGAAGAGGAGCTAAAAGTTCTTCAAACTAAAACTGCGACCATTTCAAAACCATACAAGATTTTTAAAAACTGAATACATCGGCAATAGTTCAAGGTCTTGAGACTGGTTTAAAGTTTGAATGGTGGTTTGAGGTTGAAAGTCGATGAGTCTTGAAGAGAATTTGAAGATTTTCCCATTTGCGTCAATGTTAATTTTTTTTTAGAAAAAGCTGAATTGCTGAAAAAGCTGAAGAGTTGAAAAGCTGAAAAAGCTGAAAATTTTAATATTTGAATGGTTTGAATAGCTGAACGTATGCTGAAGTTATAGCAGAATGAAATTTGCAAAAATCCCCATAAGGATGAATGGGCAGAATTTTGCAGAAAAAGCTGAATATTTCAAAAAGTATAAAAGATAGAAATGAGAAAAACAATCACCACCATGTCCTAAAAAAGCTGAACATTTTGATATTTGAATGGTTGAAAAGTTTGGAGATTTGAAAGAGGAGTTGAATGCCAAAAAACGTACGGAAGAATAATAATAATAACTAGAAAAGGCAAGTTCTGAAGAACTTGCGGTTGTGAATGCTCCTCGTGAGCAGCTGAAGCCAAATGCGGACTGCTGGCTGTGAAAACTTTGAATAATGTCCACAATATCTAAAAAACAGTGAAATAATGTAGAATTTGTTCAAAAACTAAAGCCAAACTGAACTGGTAGCTTTAATTCATCTGAAGCCTCGTCTGAAGAGAATGAAGCTTTGTTATAGTTGGGTGAGAATGAAGCATTAAAATATATAGAGTTTGAAAAGATGTTACAGTGAGAATGAGTCAAAGACTCTGAATCAGACTGAGAAATTCAATAAATCTCGATGTGTCGATGATTGGAAATATTTAAATAAATTTAAACACAGTTCCTGGGTTGAAAATAATGTAGAATTGGTTGAAAAACTGAGGCCAAACTGAATTGGTTGCTTTAATTTATTTGAAGTCTCATCTGAAGAGAATAAAGCTTCCTAAAAGTTTGGTGAGAATGAAGCATTAAAAAATGGAATATAAGGTTTGAGCCAAACTGCAATGCTAGCTTAAATTTGTGTTGAAAAGCAGCTGATGGAGTAAGAAGAGATGTTAAAGTGAGAATGAATCAAATACTCTGAATCTGACTGAGAAATTCAATAAATCTCAACATATCGATGATTAAAACATTTAATTATTTGAATGGAGTTCCCGACTTGAATGACAGAAAAAAGATAATCATTAAATATAGTTTCAATGTTAAGAAATACACTCTGTGTGTGTGTGTGTGTGTGTGCGTGCGTGCGTGTGTGCGCACATGTGAGTGTGTGCTTAAGCATGGCTTTGTGTGTGTGTGTTTGTGTGCATGTGAGTGTGTGCTTAAGCATTGCTTTATGTGTGTGCGCGTGTGCGTTTTTTTGCATGTGAGTGTGTGCTTAAGCATGGCTTTATATGTGTGTGCGCATTCGTGTGCATGTGACTGTGTGCGTGTGTGTGTGTGTGTGTGTGTGTGTGTCTGTACATGTGTGGTCATGTGTGCATGCTCACACATGCATATCTGAGTGTGCGTGTGTGTGTGTCAAACTGACTCATTGATAAATCTGTCTCTCTGTGTTGGCTCAGTTGATCTCGGTTGCCATGGTGATGGTAACTACGCTGGTCCTGGTAACCAACAGTGAGAGCTGTTTTAACAGTGTTTTCAGCTGAGGCTCACCTCACATTATCATACTTCTCTTTGCAAAACAGTAACTGCTATCACTAAAATAATGGTATGGTCAAAACTATGAGAGTCTTTTGAGCATCCTGTGAAGTTTTTGTGTGTCTGTGGTCAGAAATGTGTCTTGTTGAGCAGTTTAGAAAAGTGAATGTTTTTTTTCTGCCTCTAGATATTTTTCCTCTCATTTTAATGGGACTCTATGCGTCAGTTGGTCGGTGTTCCTGTCAGTAAAATGCCCACCGAGCCAAAAGTTTTTGTCCGATTGCCTCCAGAGATCCGCTGTAAGCTCGAGCACGAGTGTACCTACAAGCTGGTGTTTTTATTTTTCTGCTGGAGTGAACATTGTGGAAATGGTGGCGAGTTGAAGACGAGATTTTCTGAATATCGGGCAGCTCCTTTCCACTCTGTCAGTTGGCCTCTGCACTCTGGCTGTCAACATTCCACCCCATACACACCAATGCAAAAATCTCAAGGTGGCTGAAAAGTTTCCAATGTTTGAAGTGCGACTGCGCAAAAAGTATGAATGCTGTGAAAAAGCTGAATTCAGGGAAGAAAGTCCTAATCTATGTGAACGTCTCACAGTTTGAATGGAGTTTTAATGTGGACGTATGAATTATTAGATTAGCTTTGAAAATGCATGAAAAAGTGTGAAAATTGAAGATTTTTGAAGATTCCGTCATCTGCTTGAATGGGAAAAAAGGCCGAAAAACGTCTAATATTTCGGAAATTATGAATGATATCTACTAGAAAAATAGACTGAATATTCTGTGTTTGAATGGAGTGAATCCGTTGAAAAATGTGGAAGGAGTTAAGTTTTGAAATTTCTGACCCGGAAGATATAATAATAATAATAATAATAATAATAATAATAATAACAATAAGAAGAAGAAGAAGAAGAAGAAAATTAAAGAATTCCGTGAAAACGAAGAACATATGTTGTGAATGCCTTCTGAATGCCTTCTACATTCCCCGCCGGGGAATCGCGAGAGTGGGCTGTGCGCTTTGCCCCGCGATGAACAAAAACTACGAAAGCTAAAGCAAAAGTTGAATCCCACGTTGATAATTTGGACTTTTATCTACATTTTAAAGTTTGAACGGTGTGTCTCGGTCAAAGTTTGTCAGAGATGTTGATGTTTGAAATCTTCCTTTCGATCTTTTCACCTGGTCTCATTCACTTTGTGTGTGTGTGTGCATGTGAGTGTGTGTGTGTGTCTCTCTGTGTCTGTGTGTCTGCGACTTTTTGACCTAGTCCCATTCATTCCTTATAGGAAAATTTACGCAGGTTATCGCGACTGACGTCAGGAAAACATGAATGTTCTAGAAAACTGATTAATAATCTGTGTGTGTACCTCTGTGTGTGTGTGTGTGTGTTTGTTTGTGTGCAACTTTTTTGATCTCGTCCCATTCATTCTTTATGGGAAAGTTTACGCAGGTTTTCACGACTTACGACGCGAAAACATGAATATTCTCTGTCTGTCTGTGTGTGTGTGTTTTTTCTCCGTGTGTTTGTGTGCATGTGAGTGTCTGTCTGTCTGTCACTCTCTCTGTGAGCCCAGCTGATCTCGGTTACTAGGTGACGGTTGGTGAGCGCCCGTAGCAACGACCGTCCCAGGCTGATTTGAGGGTGATTTCTGCCTCAAATCCAGGACGTCAAACTAGTGCTATTAAGTCCAAATAATACATGATATTGGCAATTTTTTTTCACGATCGAGCCAGAACGGCCTTAAGGAAGACACTCATGAAGTTTTGTGGTCCTAGCTTCAGAAATGTGGAAATAAGAGCGAGTTTAAAAAAGGTGCAGTTTGGAAAATCCTCCTCCCGATTTACATTGGAGTGAATAGGACTGTTGAGAGCTACTCTTGTCGGTTAGAGACAGTTAATTCAAAAACCGTAAATCCTACCGATAAAGTAGACACATTGAGAGAAAGAAGACACGTGTGGCTACAACTCTGGAAAATATCACTTTTTTTGAGGGACATTTGTGGCCGGGAGCATGATGTAAACAGAAAATAGCAGAGGAAATTTGAGTTTCTGTCACTCTGTCAGTTGGCTCTCTCAGTCTGCTGCACGAACATTCCGCCATACACACTCATTGAAAACCCTGAATTTTTCCAAAATCACTCACCATCATTAAGGGGTCAGAGTTCTAAAACTTTACATCGTAGGAAAAAAGTTCAAATACAACTCAAATAGACAAGACTTGTGCCTACATTTTAAAGTTTGAATGGTGTTTCTAGGTCAACGTATGCCAGAGCAGGAGATGTTTGAAAAACGTCGCAGATGTGCGACTTTTTTGACCTTGTCCCATTCATTCCTTATGGGAAATTTTGCGCAGTTTTTAGCGTCTTACGACGCGAAAAATTAATATTTCGGAAAACTGAATAATAGCTCACCGAGTCAGATCGAGCCGCACGTTTTGATATATTTTTTGTTTGTGTGCGCTCAACGGTGTGGGAGGAGATAGCGACAGAAAAACTGAGGAGGGGGAATAATAATATTAAGAAGAGGCGCGGTGAATATCAATAGTGGGCTGGCGAGCACAGCCCACTATTGACACCTATAGCTTTGCTATAGAGGTGTCCATAGTGGGCTGGCGAGCACAGCCCACTAATGACTGTCACTAATGTAATGTAATGGGCAGCCACAGTCAGGAAACTTTTCAGTAGCCCTGAGGTCCGTTTCACAAAGCAGGTTCAACAAACTCTGAGTCTAACCCTGAACTCTGAGTTGATCTACTCTGAGATAGGAAACTCTGAGTTTTCGGTTCCGGAACAGCTGATTTGAGTTAGTTTGATCAACTCAGAGTAGTTTCACCTGGAGTTAAGCGCATACACCACAAGTATAAAAAGACAGCATCAATGGAGCCCCGATTCGACAAGTCACCATGGCAACGGGGAAGAGGGCGGCTACGTTTTTCACCCCACTGGAATTGGAAATATTAATGCTCTTATACGGTGAGTTTGCGCACATTTTTAGAAGGAAGTGTAACACCGCTGCAGCAGCAAAAGAGAGGGAGACGGTGTGGGAGAACATTGCTGCTCGGGTCAATGCGTAAGTTTAAATGTAGTCCGTTGCAATCACAATAATATTACGGGGGAAACGGGGCACCGCTTAGCTCAGTCGGTAGAGCGGGCGCCCCATGTTTAGAGGCTCTGTCCTCGCTGCAGCGGACCCGGGTTCGAATCCCGGCCCGGGTCCCTTTACTGCGTGTCACTCCCCGTCTCTCTCACCCTGTTTCCTGTCACCCTCTTCATCTGTACTATCAAATAAAGCCATAAAGGCCAAAAAAATAATTTCAAAAAAAAAAAATAATAAAAAAATAAATAAATATTACGGGGGAAACTGCTTGAGTGGTAGCCTATTAATTTAATTCATTTAGGTGCAATCCCGCGGGGAGAAGCGCACTTGGCAGCAATTTAAGATGAAACATAAAAACATGAGACCTCAGCATAATCTCATGGGGATTCCTCATTTTGATCATGTTTTACACTGTAAAGTAAATATTAAGTGGCTGTTTGACTGTATAGTTGTTTTATCCCCAACATAATGCTGTTTTCACGAACATAAATGTCTTCTCATCTATATCATATTCTGTTAAATAATGAAGCCTTAAACTAACACAGACTTCTACTCAGCCAACATAAAGAAAGCAGATGCCCGTAAAACGGGTGGTGGCCCAGCACCGCCACCAGTAACGGAGGCAGAGGAGCTGAAAATGATAAAGATGGGTAGAAGCCGTTTCAGGGCGAGGCACACTTTTCTGACCGCTCTGCATACAGTTGCCTTGCTCAAGTGCTCTGCATCTCCGACGTTGTATCAAAAAGTCCCATTTGCAAAAAAAAAAAAAAAAAAAACGCAGTGCAACACAGAATATCTGCTGGGATGTGAGAGCATGACTTCGGTTGGTAATGTTGGAAATGTAAGGACGGATTAGGTTGTGTATGTAAATGATGGACTGTGACATGAAACGGTACCGCTCAAAAAGATAATTGTCTGGAAATGCAAGAACATCTCTGCGTGGTCTGATAATCATCTCCCGACGAATATTTAATTCTCTGCGCAGTAATGCTGCACCTTCATCCACGGGATCATTATCAAAAGGACATGCCATGGTAGTGAAAATAGTCGCCACCTAATATAACTTCTAATGTTGGCCTACTGACTGATTTTTGCAATGATTTTCTCAAAAAACCGACGGCAGAACTATGCGACGCCAAAACTCGCCTGCTGACTGAATGAATGAGGAAATCAAATACCGTGTGTGGCTGAAAGAGGGCAGAGACAGAGAGAAACTCGAGGTTTGTTGAGGAAAACCTGGTCCCGACCAGGTTAGGTTCATAGAGTATGTTACCATGGTAACTGACCGAGAGCTTAAGGTACCTCTCTCTGTGAAACAGGCTAGAGTTACCCCTCTTTCTCTGGTTTGAGTTACCTCCCTTTGTGAAACGGAAAACTCAGAGTTTCCCTCATTTCAGGGTGAACAGACTCAGAGTTTTCACTAAACCTGCTTTGTGAAACGGACCCCTGGAGGTCCATCCATCACTAGTAAGAGCTACATAGGCTATGTCAGACAACTCTAACAATTCCTCGTCGGGTCTCTTCATGAAGTGCGGGAATTACCATATTGCTTTAGTGTTTGCGGGAGGGCAAAAGGCTGCATATCTTTGGCTATGAAACACCACTCCTTTCATTATGCATTTTGCCCTGTCTGACTCATCACTGTAAGGCTGTTTAAAGGCTGCGGGGAGTAGAAGTTGTCCTGTCGACTCTCTCCCTTTCCTCCTTGCGCTGCCAGTTGTCTCACTGGGATGATGTCTTTGCAGATGAGCTGACATGTTAGTCGTGTTACTATTAACATAAACAACACTTGTTGCACAATGCTTGCACACTGTCGCACTTTTGTCAACAACTTTGATACCGCCGTCATCGTAGGTCACTCTAAATGCAAAGCGGTCCCATACAGCAGACAGGGCTGCTGGCGCATCTTCTAGCTCCGACTCTTGTCCACTCGCCATGCCCAAAAACATCTCCACAACTGACCCAAAGATACTCTATTACTATCTGCTACACCGCTTCGCTTCTTCTTCTTGTTTACTGGCGGTTGGCATCCAGCTCAGTACCGCCACCTGCTGCTCTGGAGTGTACACGCTTCGCTTCGTTAGTAAATGAGAAAAAGAAGTTGCGCGTGCCTATGAACCGAACGGTACGCACGTGCCCCGAACCGTGACAAGCGTACTGAACGAGACGGATTTTTTGGATGAACCGTTCCACCCCTAATATATATATTATACAACTTTTGAGATGTAGGGCTCTGGTCTAGAGTGTCACCTGCTAACCAGGCAGATAACCACAATATCGGCTTTCACCACAGTTGCATTGCTGCACAGCTTAGAGGTCATGACAACACCTGCAGATACTGTTACAGTGACCAAAGTGTAACAGTATACACCAGAAGGTAATAAGACCCAACCAATCTCTCTCTCTCTTTGTCTCACACACACACACACACAGACACACAGACACAAACACACACACACACACACACACAGTGAATAAAACATGTGGTTTGGCTACCAGATGTCTTTAAGGCAGAGCGGTAACTCGGCTGTAACAAGCCATGGCTGTTTCGTCAGCACACATTGCATATGAGTTTATGAAACAGTCTTGTGATTCGTCCTATGATTATAATTGACCTGTGACAGCAAACGAGACCATCAGCGAAAAGACTGCTATTTTTACACAATATATTCTTAATGCTTCGGTCTGGACAAATATATCACATGTAAAATGACATATAAATATATTACCTCATCGCGACCCATCCTCTTTGTCACTTGCTTCCAAAACAAATGCAGGCACCACTGGCAGAAAGATCTTTAAAACAGATCTTAGGGGTGCTAGAATCACCAAAACCAGAAAGTTCCTCGCATTATTACTTTTTCTGAATGGTGTCTTGGTCACAGCCACTCCCCCATTACTTGTTTACACACTGTGTAACAACACTGAGCGTGTAGGATTCAAGTGTTTTATTACACGGCTCTTCTAAATGCTGTAGAATGCTCCATTCACTTGAATGAGGCTTCCCAACATTCGGCGGTCAGTTATTTTCGTATAACAGACCGCTGCTAAGTATATTTGACCGTCGTCGAGGAAAGTGGCCTTTTTGCCTCTGATTCACTTATTTCGTATCACTACGCGCTCTAAAATCTTTGCTCCGCAAGTGGTCGGTCACTTATCACCCCAGCGTCTACGGTTGCTAAGCGACCTCAGCTGATCTGTGGTCTACTTCATATCGAAAAAAACTACTCCTATGCCACTAGTATGGATGAGTTTCACATTAACTTTAATATTTTTGGTAAATACAGTGATTTCGAGTCTTGGCAAAAGGCTGAGTTGTCGTCAAAGGTCAAGAAAAGAAAAAAAGAGGAAAGCAGCGAAGAGGGAGAAGCGAAACGGCGTCGGTTTGGCGAACTATTTCTCTGCTGAAAAACACTGTGAACGGTAACAAATAAATTGTAAAGACACACTGTGTGACTTTTTTTTCGTGTTGGCAAGTAGCCGTATAATAAGCGGGATAATGTATAGAACAGCGGTCATTATCGGGAAAATAAGTCCCGACAGGACGAACCGGACCTTACTAGGGATGCACGATATGAGGAAAATCTGCGATGTGCGATAACACTGTTAAATATTGCGATGACGATATAAGTTGCGATAAATAAACAAATATTGAAGTGTACATATCAGCTTGATATTAAGCTTTTAGCCAAACTTACCAAATTTCTTGTCTGAAATGGAAAATGTAGGCCTATTCATAACTCTATAACCCTATGTAAGCGCCTAGGCCTATTTAACATTATTAAGAATAAAAATATATATTTTTACTGCACTTTATGACTAGTGCAGTAATTAAATATTCAAGGTCTGTCAATATAATTGTGTTAAAATTCTGGCAATCAATTTGAAAACCTTAACTTAACCTTAAAAGAAAAAGTTAGATTAATGCAATTTAATCACATTACCCCTTTTGACCCTAGTCACCTCCCATAACTTGATACGCTTGTTGTTTACCTTCCTGAGTCCTCTGACACACAAACTGGGAGAATGATGAGTGAGCAGACATCCTCTGCTCTGCTGAACGGATCATTTCATTATAAAACGTTTATAAACAGACCTTTTGATTAAACCAGTTGTTGCACCGTCGCAGTGATAAACGCTCTTTACAATGAGGCATGTGAGCATGTTGCTAACGTTAATTATGCTAGCGGTGTTTTCCCAGTGTAACAGAGCTGATAGTTACTGCAACTTGACTGCACTTTTACATCAGAGAACAAATGGAATATATCACCATTCAACGTTACGTTGTTGAAGATTCCTATGACTGATAAGTACTTGATTACTTTGAAACACTGTAACACTGGCCAACCGCCTGGTAGCGAGACTGAGATGCTCCGTCTGTCTGTCCTGAACCTCCCCCCCGCTGCGGGCCTCCGTTAAACACTAAGCAGAGTCTCCCATGTATGCTCCCGGTGCCGCAGTCCACAGCGTGCATGGTGCGTGTAAATAAAATGATTTTTCTTATTCATCGCCTTTCAGGCAGGTTAACATATTTCCCCTGGTTTCTACCTGTAACTCTAAACATGCAACCGCAGACCGTTTACAATCATATGGATGCTGTTGTAGTGTTGTGATTAAGATCCTGATCCACCATGCTTCATGGAAAGTTTCAAAGTTACATTGTTTGCGGACACTGTCTGGCTCTCACTCGAGAGGAAGGATGCTTTTTTTCTGGGGGAAAGTTCACTGAAGTCTTGGTCAGGAGGGCTCACCGTCATGGTCATTTCTTTCTTTACAAGTTGCCAAAGACAGTAACTACAACAACACAATAGGGGGAACAAAGACATTGTGAGTTGAAGTTTTCTGATCTGAATCACATCAAATAGTCCAGACCTAAAGACCAGACATGGCAGAAACGTGATGAAGAGTCGGTAGGACAGACAGGATGACAGACACTTTTTCTCGTATAAATGTGGATCAGAGGCAGTACGAAACTGTCCCCTTCCTCCACCTCTGTGGAGGAAGGGGACAGGAAGTGGAGGAAGACTTAAAGATGGCGAGGCAGAGTATCTGGCACATTTGCCATCTTGACAGGGCAGTGTGAATGGGGCTTATGGCTATTCATACTTTTCACATGATGTCACACTCCCAGGGGAACGCGCCCTTGGAGGGCAAAAGATCGCTCCCCACTGACCATAAGCAATGGAAACAAGTGATACATTTTGTTTGGAACCAGTTTTGTTTTGCCAGAAGATCAGATAGTTGTTGTGCAATTGGATGCACACAGGCCAGGAGACAAGTCTGGGCTATGCTTCTACCGAATTCCGTCCGAAAAAGAAAACCCAGAGAGGAGAAGATTGTAGATGTGCACCATAAGATGTACCTCTGAACCCTGTAGGGGAAACAATGGCAGCTGTCCAAATGCACAGGTATTTGCAGCGAACACTTAGTCACAAGTATAAGCTTTTATCAATTATCAGATTTGTATCTGTTTGTAACTGTTTTGACATGGTTTGTTGTCGTGTATCGACTCGACCAACTGTTGTGGTCTTAATGAATAAAAGTTAGCTAGTTAGCTGAGGAGTTAAGATGATGCATTAGCCACAAATAACCTCAAAATGCAATGATTTGGAAATCCTTTTACAGTTTTAAGCTTGTGTTTAGACTGATCAACTTTGTTGGGCATTATTTACCCATCAAGATCGTAAATACATATAACTGTCCATACTTTTATAAGCATCATTCTGGCAGCAGTATAAGGTGAGGGATTATCCAAAAGGTACATGTCACCGAAGTTGAGCTCTGGCAGGGTTTTTAACAGCTGAAATACTGCAGTGTGCTGTATATGCCCAACACTTGCAGCTAATGTCTATATCATTCCTTTTCTACAGTTAACAGGTGATCTAAATAACTGTGCCAGGAGAAAGTTACATGCTTTTGCCGTGTCTCTACGGGAAGTCCGGTATGAGCCGCTGTCTAGGTCTACTGTTTTGCACTCGAGGTCAGTGCGCAAGTCACGTGACTGAAAACTATAAATAGCATACTATATTTAGTGTGAATGCCTTGCATTCACACTATTGTTCTTCTGGAGTTTATTAGTGTGAATGCTGAAGGCATTCACACTATTGTTCTTCTGGAATTTTTAGTGTGAATGCTGAGTCAGCATTCACACTATTGTTCTTCTGGAATTTCTTTTTCTTTCTTTTTTTATTATTCCTGCTTCCATATGTTTTTCGGCACGCTTCTTCTCCTACAAATATTGAGCTATAGAAACCATTCAAGTATCAAAATGTTCAGCTTTTTAAGGACATTACTGCTCGTATTTTTCTCATTTGTACCTTTTATACTTTTGGAAATATTCAGCTTTTTCTGCAAAATTTTCCCTATTCATCCTTATGGAGAATTTTTAAAATTTCACTTTTCAGCTTTTCAACTCTTCAGCTTTTTCAGCAATTCAGCTTTTTCCAAAAAAAATTTAACATTGACGCAAATGGGAAAATCTTTAAATTCTCTTCAAGACTTTTCAGCCAGGACTCATCTCTTCTCTCACTTGGCTCATCTATTCAAGACAGTTGTGTTTTGAATGTGCTCAGCCGTAGACCAGACTTTATGATCCTCTAGAGTGACTCACAGGCCAGCCAGGTGATGAAGAGAGTGCCAGCTCGCTGCCCCCCCTCTTTGTACTCCACTGTCTCTGCAGGATCCAGATCGACTTTCAACCTCTTTTTCTCCCTCATACGTTGAGTGAGACACACCATTCAAACTTTAAACCAGTCTCAAGATCTTGAACTATTGCCGATGTATTTAGTTTTGTAAAATCTTGTACGGTTTTGAAATGGTCGCAGTTTTAGTTTTAAGAACTTTTAGCTCCTCTTCTGATTTTATAATGAGTGTGCACTGCGTCAGCTAGAGTGCGTGACATCATCGCTAGAGTGGAGAGCAGCTTCGAGGATAGAAAAAAAAAAAATTCTCTTCAGCTTGATGCAGAATCCACATCTTTTACTTGACATATACTTAATATATGCATAGAAATGTAGGAAATCTTGTTGGGTGTCAGGTGGTGGTCTTATTTCAGATGTGGGACTTACGGTTTTGGATTTAGAAGCCCGAGAGCGACATGAAGTTGAAATATAGCCCCATAAGCCACAATGTTAATTTTGAGGCTAAATTTCTGGAGGATCGCAGACGGTACCCGTTTTGTCTCATGCTCTTGTGCCCTCATTTCTCACTCGACAGAAATAAAAACGACATGACCGAGTTCAGCCATGTCTCCTCTCACTCAGCGTATAAATATTTTGGCGATAACCATTACAGTTCTTTCAAAAATCGCAGGAGTTTGGGAGGCGTTTTCCCATTCATTCTTTTGGGATTAATTTGATGTGTCTCTGCTATTTCTCCAGCGTGTGTATCTTAAGAATGAATGTGTATTGCGTCAGCTAGAGTGCGTGACATCATCGCTACAGTGTGAGGCCGCTCGGAGAATGGTAGACAAAATTGTCTTCAGCTTGATTTTGATCCCTCAACTTTTACTTGACATTGACAATATATGCATAGAAATGTAGGAAATCTTGTTGGGTGTCAGCTGGTGGTCTTCTTTCAGATGTGGGACTTACGATTTTCGATTTAGAAGCCAGAGAGCGACAAGAAGTTGAAATATAGCCTCATAAGCCGCAATGTTAATTTTGAGGCTAAATTTCTGGATTATCGCAGAAGGTACCTGATTTGTCTCTCGCTCCTGTGCCCTCATTTCTCACTCGACAGAAATAAAAACGACATGAGTGAGCTCAGCCATGTCTCCTCTCACTCAGCGTATAAATATTTCGGCGATTACCATTACGCTTTTTTCAGAAATCGCAGGTGTTTAGGAGGCGTTTTCCCATTCATTCTGATGGGGAATTTTCTTCTGGCTCTCCTATTTCTCCAGCGTGTGTATCTGAAGAATGCTTGTGTAGTGACTCAGCTAGAGTGTGTGACATCATTGCTACAGTGTAGAGCAGCTGGCCAATCTGGAGAAAGAATTCTCTTAAGCTGGATTTGGATCCCACATCTTTTACTTCACATAGACAATATATACATAGAAATGTAGGAAATCTTGTTGGCTTGCTTCATTGTTGCTCCTCCTCCAGCCTATCTGCAGCCATTTTAATCTCTTCCAGCATTCTTACTCTACATCTTTTTACCTTTTCATCCTTTTTTCACCTATTTGAGCTCTTTCACCTTTAAACTTTTTTACCTTTTCATCCCTTTTTCACCTTTTTAACCTCTTCCAGCCCTCTTACTCTACAGCTTTTCATCCTTATTCACCTTTTTTAAACTTTTTCGGCCCTCTTACTCTGCAGCTTTTCATATGTTTTCACCTTTTTAACCTGTTCCAGCCCTCTTCCTCTACAGCTTTTCATCCTTCTTCACCTTTTTAACCTCTTCCAGCCCTCTTACTCTACAGCTTTTCACGTTTTCATCTTTTTAATCTCTTCCAGCCCTCTTACTATACAGCTTTTCACGTTTTCATCTTTTTAATCTCTTCCAGCCCTCTTACTCTACAGCTTTTCATATTTTTTCACCTTTTTAACCTTTTACAGCCCTCTTACTCTACAGCTTTTCATCCCTTTCATCCCTTTTTCACCTATTTAAGCTCTTTCAGCCCATAACTTTTCACCTTTTTAGTCTTCATTCACCATTTTAACATCATCCTGCCCTCTCAATCTACAGCTTTTCACCTTTGTTTCAACATTCATATAGCTCTATGCATTTCAGCAGTATGTTCAGCAGATTTCCTGAATCGCTTCAGCCTTCAGCATTCGCACTGTATTTTCGCAGGAAATACAATTTTTCTAGTTAGTGTGAATGCTGACTCAGAATTCCAGAAGAATGTTCTTCGTTTTCACGGAATTCTTTAATTTTCTTATTATTGGTTGTGAATGCAGAAGGCATTCACAACATATGTTCTTCGTTTTCACGGAATTCTTTAATTTTCTTCTTCTTATCATTATTATTATTATTATTATTATTATATCTTCCGGGTCAGAAATTTCAAATCTTAACTCCTTCCACATTTTTCAACGGATTCACTCCATTCAAACACAGAACATTCATCTCAATTGGGAATTTTTCTAATTGATATCATTCATAATTTCAGAAATATTAGACATTTTTCGACCTTTTTTTCCCATTCAAGCAGATGACGGAATCTTCAAAAATCTTCGATTTTCACACTTTTTCATGCATTTTCAAAGCTAGTCTAATAATTCATACGTCCACATTAAAACTCCATTCAAACTGTGAGACGTTCACAAAGATTAGGACTTTCTTCCCTGAATTCAGCTTTTTCACAGCATTCATACTTTTTGCACAGTCGCACTTCAAACATTGGAAACTTTTCAGCCACTTTGAGATTTTTGCATTGGTGTGTATGGGGTGGAATGTTGACAGCCACAGTGCAGAGGCCAACTGACAGAGTGGAAAGGAGCTGCCCGATATTCAGAAAATCTCGTCTTCAACTCGCCACCATTTCCACAATGTTCACTCCAGCAGAAAAATAAAAACACCAGCTTGTAGGTACACTCGTGCTCGTGCTTACAGCGGATCTCTGGTGGCAATCGGACAAAAACTTTTGGCTCGGTGGGCATTTTATTGACAGGAACACCGACCAACTGACGCATAGAGTCCCATTAAAATGAGAGGAAAAACATCTAGAGGCAGAAAAAAAACATTCACTTTTCTAAACTGCTCAACAAGACGCATTTCTGACCACAGACACACAAAAACTTCACAGGATGCTCAAAAGACTCTCATAGTTTTGACCATACCATTATTTTAGTGATAGCAGTTACTGTTTTGCAAAGAGAAGTATGATAATGTGAGGTGAGCCTCAGCTGAAAACACTGTTAAAACAGCTCTCACTGTTGGTTACCAGGACCAGTGTAGTTACCATCACCGTGGCAACCGAGATCAACTGAGCCAACACAGAGAGACAGATTTATCAAGGAGTCAGTTTGACACACACACACGCACATTCAGATATGCATGTGTGAGCAAGCACACATGACCACACATGTACAGACACACACACACACACACACACGCACACAAATGCGCACACACATATAAAGCCATGCTTAAGCACACACTCACATGCAAAAAAACGCACACGCGCACACACATAAAGCAATGCTTAAGCACACACTCACATGCACATAAACACACACACACACGCGCACACACACACACACAAAGCCATGCTTAAGCACACACTCACATGTGCGCACACACACGCACACACACACACACACACAGCATATTTCTTAACATTGAAACTATATTTAATGATTATCTTTTTTCTTTCATTCAAGTCGGGAACTCCATTCAAATAATTAAATGTTTTAATCATCGATATGTTGAGATTTATTGAATTTCTCAGTCAGATTCAGAGTATTTGATTCATTCTCACTGTAACATCTCTTCTTACTCCATCAGCTGCTTTTCAACACAAATTTAAGCTAGCATTGCAGTTTGGCTCAAACCTTATATTCCATTTTTTAATGCTTCATTCTCACCAAACTATTAGGAAGCTTTATTCTCTTCAGATGAGACTTCAAATAAATTAAAGCAACCAATTCAGTTTGGCCTCAGTTTTTCAACCAATTCTACATTATTTTCAACCCAGTAACTGTGTTTAAATTTATTTAAATATTTCCAATCATCGACACATCGAGATTTATTGAATTTCTCAGTCTGATTCAGAGTCTTTGACTCATTCTCACTGTAACATCTCTTCAAACTCTATATATTTTAATGCTTCATTCTCACCCAACTATAACAAAGCTTCATTCTCTTCAGACGAGGCTTCAGATGAATTAAAGCTACCAATTCAGTTTGGCTTTAGTTTTTGAACAAATTCTACATTATTTCACTGTTTTTTAGATATTGTGGACATTATTCAAACTTTTCACAGCCAGCAGTCCGCATTTGGCTTCAGCTGCTCATGAGGAGCATTCACAACCGCAAGTTCTTCAGAACTTGCCTTTTCTAGTTTATCTTCATTATTCTTCCGTACGTTTTTCGGCACGCTTCTTCTCCTACAAATATTGAGCTATTGAAACCATTCAAGTATCAACATGTTCAGCTTTTGAAGGACATTACTGCTTGTATTTTCTTTTTTCTACCTTTTATACTTTTGGAAATATTCAGCTTTTTCTGCCAAATTTTCCCCATTCATTCTTATGGGGAAATTTTCAAAATTCATTTTGCTATAACTTCAGCAAATGTTCAGCTATTGCAACCGTTCAGCTATCAAAATGTTCAGCTTTTTAAGCTCTTTCAACCTTTCAGCTTTTTCAGAAATTCAGCTTTCTCAAAAAAATTTTAACATTGACGCACATGGGAAAATCTTAAAATCCTCTGCAAAACTCATCATCACTTGTCCCTCATTCGTTAAGCTGAAGACACAATTCCAACTTTAAACGAGTCAGTGAAACTTGAACTATTGACCCTGTATTCAGTTTTTAAAAATATTTTACGGTTTTGAAAATGTCGCAGTTTTAGTTTTAAGGAGTTTTAGCCTGTCTTCTGATTTTATAATGGGTGTGTATTGCGTCAGCTATAGTGCGTGACATCATCGCTACAGTGTGAGGCCGCTCGAGGAATGGGAGACAAAATTGTCTTCAGCTTGATTCTGAATCCACATGTTTTACTTGACATAGACAGTATATGCATAGAATTGTAGGAAATCTTGTTGGCTTTCAGCTGATGGTCTCATTTCAGATGTACGACTTACATGTTTTGGATGTGGAAGCCCTGGCGCGACAAGAACCCGAGCAGCCGCGCCATAAGCCGCAATGTTAATTTTGAGCCTAATTTTCTGGCCGAGAGCAGACGGTACCTGATTTGTCTCTCGCTCCCGTGCCCTCATTTCTGACTCGACAGGAATAAAAACAACATGAGCGAGTTCAGCTATGTCTCCTCTCACTCATCATATAAATATTTTGGCCATAACCATTACAGTCTTTTCAAGAATCACAGGGGTTTGGGAGGCCCATTCATTCTTATGGGATCCCTTCATCTCTGTCTCTGTTACTTCTCCAGCGTGTCTATCTGAACAATGCGTGTGTATTGCGTGAGCTAGAGTGTGTGACATCATCACTTGATTGAGAGCAGCTGGAACACTGGAGAAAGAATTCTCTTTAGCTGGATTTGGATCCCACATCTTTTACTTTACATAGACCAGTGGTGTCAAGCTGATCCAGGAAAGGGCCGCTGTGGCTGCAGGTTTTTATTCCAACCAAGCAAGAGCACACCTGATTTAGATCAGATGTGCTCTTGCTTGGGGTTGCTCCTGCTCCAGCGTATGTGCAGCCATTTTAAGCTCTTTCATCCTTAACTTTTGTACATTTTCATCCTTTTTTCACCTGTTTTAGCTTCTTCAGCCCTCTCACTCTACAGCTTTTCATCCTTTTCCATCCTTTTCATGCTTTTTTCACCCTTTTAAACTCTTTCAGCCTTTAACTTTTCAACTTTTTAGCCCTTTTTTACCATTTTAACCCCTTCCAGCCCTCTTACTCTATAGCTTTTGATCCTTTTTCACCTTTTTAAGCTTAGTCAGCCCTCTTACTTCATCCTTTTTAACCTTTTTAAACTTGTCTGGCCCTCTTACTCTACAGCTTTTCATCCTTTTTTCACATTTTTAGCTCTTCCAGCCTTTCACTTTTCACCTTTTTTGCCTTTTTTCACCATTTTAACCTCTTCCAGCCCTCTTACTTAAAGCTTTATTTCACCTTATTAAGCTCTTTCAACCCTCTTTTTTACTGTTTTACCTTTTTCAGCCCTCTCACTCTACAGCTTTTCATCCTTTTTCAGCTTTTTAAGCTTTTTCGGCTCTCTTTTCTTACTCTTACTTCTTCTTACTGCTTGTCATCCTTTTTAGCCTTTTTTCACCTTACTCTACAACTTTTCCCCCTTGTCAGTCTTTTTTCACCTTTTTAAGCTCTTTCTGCCCTCTTACTCTACAACTATTGGGCCTTTTCAGTCTTTTTTCACCTTTTTAAGCTCTTTCTGCCCTCTTACTCTACAGCTTTTTAGCCTTTTCAGATATTCATCGTTCTGCCTTTTCAACTCCTTCAAACATTCAACTTCATGTTCAGTAATTAAAATGTTCAACTTTTTAAGCTCTTTCAGCCCTCTTACTCTACAGCTTTTCAGATATTCATCTTTCTGCCTTTTCAGCTTCTTTATACATTCAGCTTCATTTTCAGCTACAGAAACTGTTCAGCTATCAACATGTTCAACTTTTTCAGCTTTTCGGCAGTACATTCAGCAGATTTCGCTTCAGACTTCAGCATTCACACTGTATTTTCGCAGGAAATGCAATTTTTCTAGTTTAAATCAATTCTTGAAAGCCTTTCAGGCTCAGAAGTCTTGCCCCAAATCTCTCAGTTAATATAATGTACAGATTAGGGCATTTTGCTTTAAAGATGCAACTAACACTGTGAACAGAGTGTCAAGAAGTAACAGTTCTGGCGTTATGTCCAAGATGCCTTTGTATTGCATTGCAGAGATATTTACTGCTAAGCACCCCGAAGCAGCCACGATGGGCCATCCCATCTGCATTACAATCTGTAATAACTCAATCTTGTATGTGATCTGCAGCTGTAAAATGTAAATGTCAACGACACACTGATTACGGGGAGAAACCTCAGAGAAATGCCATATGCTGCAGGAAGCTTGGATTCTTTTCACCATCAACTGTGAAAATTTGGTAATATTAGAATCTGCTGTCATTTAACTGCTGTGAATCCATGTCCAACACAGCCTTCAGTTTATTTAAAAGGCTACAATGAACCCACACAGATGAAAGTAGGTGTTAATTCTGTATTCTGTTTTTAGGGCGGCAATAATTCTATCTGTAGGGACTTGAAGGTTGCTGGTTCAAGTCCCACTCGGACCAAAAAAGCTTGATGTGGACTGGCACATGGAGAATGCTAGTTCACATAATGGGCATTACCGTGGTCCCCTTGAGCAAGGCACCGGCCCCTAACACTGCTCGTTGGGCACCGTAGCATGTCTGGCAGCCCCTTCACTCATCTCCTCTACACTGCATATGTATTTGTGTGTGTGCACGCCTGTGTGTAATGTGAGTGGGAAAAAAAATGTCCCACTTTGTTATTAATTTTAACTTTGTTTTTATTTTATTAACATAGTATTTTTTTAAAAAAATTATAGCAACATACAGTATGGAGTGGACTTTGTGTGTAGTTTTTATAGACACTGAATGTTGCTCATCTTATGTCTTCCTGTGGAAACTGATGAACTGCTGATGTACCATCATGTACCATCATGTACCATGCCATTCACTATTTAAATTCAAGATTGATTAATTCAATAGACATCTAAAGGTAATTTTCTTTTTTCCCCCACTTATATCTTTATTAATACAAGTATTTGCAACACTGACATAATAAAGCAATAGACAAAAGCTAACAAAACAAAAACTTTACTAAATTATTACAGCCTTGAAGATTAGTGTATTTACTGATTACTGTTCCAGTCCAGTGTTGTCTTTTTATCCAATTTTCTTTCTAATTGTTTCTTGTAGTCTCAGTATGTGTGTCTATTTTGCCATTGAAAAGATTTCTTACACAATTGTTAACATTTCTTACCCTAGTTCCTAGTGATAGCTTTCTTACTGTCTATTAGCAGTAATTTGATCAAATACCTATCACTAGCCATTACATTTTCTTCAGAGAATTTAAATAGGTAAAGCACCAAGTAAATGTTAGGAACCTCATAGCCTAGTATTTGCTTTAGTTTCTTAAATACCATTTTCTGACAGCGTGACAATGTTCTACATCAAAAGACCCACACTTTCACCAACACTTCTGATGACTGTGTGCAGCTGCTTACTTTTTAGTTTTGGTGTAATTAAGAAACACATCAGATTCTCCCATGAGAAGAAAACTGCTATAAGTCACAAAATGCTTCACACCGAACATGACTAAGCCTGCAGCTATCGAATAATTTTAGAATCGAGTATTCTAGTCATAATTTAATGAAAAATAATTTTGCATTACTAAACAATAATACCAAATAATGCACAGGCCTGTTAAATAGACCAAGCAATTCGCTTTTATTCCTGAAAAAACATACGGGTATTTATTCCAACTATTCCTAACACCGGGAGTAAGGGTGTGTGTTTGTTTATGTGTGCACGTGTGCGTGAGGGAGAGCGAGAGAGACGAGCTGAGTGTGTGTGTGTGGATAAAAGTTATTTGGTGTAGGCTTTTACTCTCTTGCAATTTAACACAAATTAGTTTCCACACCTTAACACGATATCTAGTCATACAGACATCAGGCTACAGCCTCTACAAATATCATACGTTCTAACTAGCGACGGTAGGCTGCGTTGAATTAGCTAACATCAATGTTTACGTTAGCTTGTGTCGGCGACACTTGGTGAGCTGGTGCTAACTGGATGTTTCGGTTCAGATGTTGAATCATTGTTGAGGTGCTGTTGTGGTACGCCAGTTCTGCTTTGCAGTAGACACATTGCACTTTGTTATCTTCTTTTTTTAGTGTGAAATGATCCCAAACTTTGGTCTTTTACGGACGGTTTCTTGGCTCTCCACCATCGCGCCCACTCAATTCTGAACGTAGTGGTGTGTGTCCGCAATAACAGTCCGTGTAGAAAAATGATCCCTAATCCAGCTAAGCTGGCCACATAACTTGGGTGATAGGAATCAAACGAAGCCTCGAGGCAGAGATTTTGCTTTGATAATTTTTTGTAATCGAATTATTCGAGTTACTCGAGTAATCGTTTCAGCTAAACATGACTGCTGTTTTACGGTTTCATTTCGCTCTGATCTTTTTCGGGATTATGTTTAATACTGCTGGTGTTAATAGGCTGCTGCATATATGAAAAAAAAACACCTAACCCTGAAAAAATTCTAAGAAAAGGTTTCTCAGCTGTTTTTTGTAGTATTGGGTGTCCTTAATAACATACTTAAAGTTTACCAAAATTTGACCACTAGAAAGGTGTAATTTTCAAGATGGCGTCCAAGATGGGCAGGAAGCCCTTAAAATATCCTAACTCCGTCATTATTTGACCTAGCCATGTAATCTGTGTCTAACCCTATGTTTTCTGGGTCTATGAATCCATTGAACTTGTCTCAATTGCATTGACATGATTACATACTTATGGAATACATGATTTTGTGAGATTACTGTAGGTTTTATCTTTGTTTGGGTGAACCAGAGATGTAAACGATTTAGCCTATGTCATGTCACTCCTACGCAGTAGTTTTTGGACACATACGCTTTTCTGCTAAAACACAGACATGACATTCAATGTAAAAGTTATTGCACCCAAAAGTAACTTAAATTTGAGTTGTATAACTTTGATCATAAACAACTCTGAATTAACCAGAACAGAGGCCTGTGTGTGAACCCTCTAAAATGGTCACTCATTTCAATTTGAATAAAGTAATACATATGTAATGCATCCTCTAGAGATGTCTTTGAGTCTAAAAGGTGGCATTATACTAAGCCCAACAAAACTAAATTCTCAATTTTCAGCACTTCAGAAGATGGTGGAGGAGAATACTGACATTCGATATTGCTTGCCTCATTGAAATTACAGCACAAATATCTTAGTCTCAGACAAATGCTTAGTGTCATTTTATGGGGGTGTCAAAAGAACATTGGACAGATTCTTCTTTTTTTTGTTATAGATTTTATATACAGCAATGAAAGAACCCAAATAATACCCAAACATATATCCTCGAAACACAACAGACACTGACAACAAAAATAAGAAATAAAACAAATCAAAAAGTGGAAAATAACCCACTCACAATAAACAATAAACTACCACAATAAAACAACATAAATTATTACATTCGGATCATACCATTTTTTGCTATGCCTTATATTGACCCAGAACACTCATAAAGGCAAATTCTATATGAGATTGCCAGATTTTTAAAAAGTCTGAGGATTTCTGCCTTTACTCCTGTAATATTTTCTGTCCAGTGTGAGGTAGCTTGAAAGTTCATTCCACCAGTGCACTATTACTGGGGGTCTGGATTCTTTCCATTTTAAAGTTATACATTTCCTGGCTGCCAACATAGCAAGATCTATATGCTTTAATGTTTATTCCACTTGTCAAACATACTAGTTCCCAAAAGACATTAACAATGTGACAATAGAATGGATACATGAAAACATTGAGATATCAACTGGATAACAGAATTCCAAAAATGGAGAGTGAGTCACATGATCCAAACGTGAAAAAATGTTCCCTTTTGTTTCTTACAACTCCAGCAGAGAAATGACATTTCACTGTTCATTTTACGTAGTTTCTCTGGAGTTTAATAAATCCTATGTATAATCTTAAATTGTAAGAACCATTTTCAATATTTAATGCATGTGCATTATCTGAAAAAAATCTAAATAAATTGGAAGGAGGTAATCCATATCTCTGTTGCAGCTGAGCAAATGAAAGAAATGTCCCATTATCAAACAGATGACAAAATTCTTGGATACCTTTATCATACCATGATTTAAAAGTGTCATCCATACACTGTAACAAATTGCTGTAAAAATACAGGATATTTTGTACAGTAGTGTACCGTTCTCCGTCAACACAGTTGAATACTGTACATTCTGACTTCCTTGAGGAACAAAATATTAACGGCAAGCTTCTGTAAGATCTTACGGTATAATGCAGTATTTATTTATTTTTTTACAGCAAGCTACCGTAATCTTATAGTATGATACAGTATTTTTTGCATTTTTCAGTTAACTTTAAATTCTACTTGATCTTGGGTCCGTTAAATTCATCTGAGCAAAATTGAAAACTAAAAGAAATTAAAAATACACATCATACAACATACATAATCCTAGTATGTGATTTGGGGTTGGATTAACATTTTATTGATTGTTTTTGATTGTTTTTGATTCAAAATTACTGGCATAACGTTACCCATTTAGCTACTAAGTGGACAAAAGTTTATCTTTCCTTTGAAGCATGTTACTTAAGGTAAGATTGCTTGGTCATTAGTGGTAAATTCATTTGCAGTGTGACCAAATGTCCAAGCTAAGATGTGATCTGTGATGTGATTTGCTATCAAATCTACTTGAAGTGGGCAAAAAACTAAAAAGTCGATTCAAATATGCACTCAATGTAGCTAACTTTTAGTTAAACTAGCTTTTGATGAAATTATTTTATTTTCTGTGAGAGAGTAGCTTAAAGATTGTGTTGGTCAGTTTATTTTGCTTTAAACGCCTGTAGGTTGCAGCATTAACATGATAACTTGCAACCTATGTGGTAAGACCAGCAGCAATGCATTTGCATATGTCAGACACATGCGAACACATAGTTGTATGCCTAATGTATCTTTTACGTGTGGTTTTCAGCCTTTCGCTCTCACACTCATCGCCATAAATATGTAAAGAATATGACTAAACTGGATATTGCAGGAGATTTAACATGTCATATAGATTTATGTAGTTCTAAGTGTGAGGATATCTGGGGTCTTCTCTTGCACATGAAAAGTCATATAACTGAAGGCAAGACAGTCAAATGCCCTTTCAGACAATGTGATAAAACATTTACAGTGAAGTCTACATTCACATCACATGTGTCCAGAAAGCATAAAGCTTGCTCAGAAGAAAGTCTCATTGACAAGTCTATTGCAAGTGCAAGCAGCACTGATTGGAATGATGAGTGCTGCGCTACAAAACTTGAAAATCCCAGTCAGTCCAGTTATGAAGACATGGAGGTCTACCCAGAAAAAGCAGATGAAGGAGAATTTCTCAAACATTTAGCCTTGTTTTATTTGAAACTACAAGCTAAATTACTCCTTCCGTCCTCTACTATTCAAACAATCATTGGCCACTATCAGGACATACATGACATAAATCAGTCACATCTACTGTCCAAGCTTCATGAAAAGTTGACTTTACTTGGACTTTCTGAAGCTGACATAAACACTGTCATAGACACATTGAAAAATGAGGATCCCCACAGGGCTGGTAATACCAACACACTCAAAACAGGCCATAAGAGAAAAACTTTTTTTAAAAGTAAATTCAATTATGTGGAGCCAGTTTCCATGTATCTTGGTCAGAATGAGTCAGGCAAAGAATGTTTTGCACAATATGTTCCTTTGAAAAACACTATTGAGTCTCTCGTGTCCTCAGAGTCAGTGATGGAGCAACTAGAGCAAGTAAAATCCAGAGTACAACCTGATAATATTTTACAGGATGTGTGGGATGGTACAAATATTGAAAAGAACCTGCTTTTCAAGCACACGGCCCCTTCATTGGGTGTAATCCTGTATCAGGATTCCTTTGAAGTTGTTAACCCCCTTGGGTCCGGGAGGAAAAAGCACAAGATTTTGGCCGTCTATCTGACCCTTGCAAATATTTTGCCCTACAACAGATCAAGTATCGATCAGATGCAACTTGTGCTGCTTTGTCGAGAGCAAGACTATAAATATTTTGGACAGGATCTAGTGTTTGGATCTCTTGTGAAAGATTTAAAGGATCTTGAGCTGAATGGAGTAAATCTGCCGGATGGCTAGCTCTGCAAGGGAACCCTGTGTGCCATAGCAGGAGACAAATTGGGTTTACACAACATGTGTGCTCCAACCATTTCCACAGGCCAGGTAGCATGTTTAAGAGTCCTGATAGATGAGTATTTGTACATCAGAATGCAGACTTTTGGGGATCATCCACTCAAGCCTAAGCATCACTACCTAAATCATTATCCAGAACTCATTGTTCATTTTGGGCCACTCATCCGTCTATGGACATTAAGATTTGAAAGTAAGCATACTTATTTCAAGCAGTGTGCAGGAAGACTGCACAACTTCAAAAACCTATGTGGAACCCTTGCTGACAGACATCAGCTTTTGCAGTCTTTTCTAAGTGCTGGAACTTTATTGTGGGAGACTACAATGATAAGATAAGCCAGTCAGTTGCTCATCTTAATTTTGATCCTGTAAATACCCTCATCAGTCATGATGTGACAGTAAAAGGGACAACATATAAGATCAACATGTTTGTTGTTGTAGGTCATAATGATGATGGCCTTGTAGTGGGAAAAATCAAAAAGGCTGTCATTAATAAGAATTCAGCAGTTTACTTCATCACAGAGGTGTATCAGGCTGATTGTCAACCAGAGATTAATGCTTACCACATTTCACCAGTGCAGGAAGCCTACTACTGTGTCATTCAAGCAGAGCTCCTTGATCACTACCTACTGCCTGAGTATTCAGTTTGGGGTATGTCTTTGCTAACTCTTCACCATTCTATCCCCACATTTTAGATTCATGTCATCCATTGGTGATGAGATAAAGGTCATCATCCTCAAGGCTTTACCCAATCTATCTGAGGATACTCAAGACCAGGTCATCACTGCACTTGAAATCTCAGGTGTGGAATCAATAGCAGACCTCAAATATGTGCAGCAGGATGACATCAGAGACCTCTTGCCTGTTATCCAGCAAAGGAAACTTCTGGAGGCATTCAAAATGGGTAAGTATTATCAATATAGTTTTAGTAGTTTTCCTGATTAATTAAAGCTCCAGTACTTTGTCAAAAACAAGACTGTTTACACTCAGCTGACATATGGAATGAAATTGTGATTTGGAAAGGCCACAGACTAAACACAGTCCTACCGAAGGCAATTTCTATTAATGTACTGTAGCTTTGAGTCTATTCAAAACAATAAATTGAATCGCCACTATATTGCCACTAATATTGTATTGTGAAATAGTCATGTAATATATTTTATTTTCATGTGTTCAAGAATCTACTACAGTCACACTTGATCTACAAATCTTGCCAGATGACTCAACAAATACAAGTCTGACTTCGCTCTCCAGTCCATTGCCTTGCTCTTCATCTTCACTGTCCAGCGTTTCAACCCTGTCAAGCTCTTCAGAACCATCAACACCGTGTACTTCGCACAGGCTAGGACAATCAGTCAACATATCCAGTAAATGGCATGAAACCTTTAAAGTCCCATGGGATAAAATGCCAGAGCAAGTGCAGTCAGCCATTGCCAACAGCAAGAGACCTGCTCCTAGGATGCGACGCCAGATGATACAAATTCTTGTTGATGAAATGAGAAAGTATGAGGCTAACCCCACACGCAACGAATGTCTCATCATCTGCCAAAACATCGTTAAGCAGTACCCCAGTAGTTTTGCTGATATGACTTCAGGAGGTGTCATCATCGATGGTGGTTTTACATCACTCCTTTCTCAAGTGAAAACACGAATTGAGAACATAAACCGTGCAGGGACATTTAAACGACACCGAACATCAAGATGGTCTGGACAACTGCAGAGGCCAACTGATTCTTACAGATGCACACATTTTTAGCCGGACCCTCCACTTGAAGAAACCAATGAGACAGTGGAGCAGAAGCGGCAACAATTGGTGAACATCTACAGGCATGAAGGTATTCAAGGTAGTGAGAGGGCAGAAGTGATGAACCTCATGAAAACAACATTCTGTCTTCAGCGTAACCAAATCAATCAGACTCCAGCACCTTCCATTGAACATTTAAGAATCCAGTGGCCTTACCTTTTTACCCTACGGGGTGTCTACAGTCATTTCGAGTTACTAACTTACATCAGCGGGCTGCGTGCCTTGGAGCTATCCATTGAAGAATGTGGACAAGGAATTGAGAAGTATTTAAGGACAAAACTGAAGAACAAAGATTTGCAGTCTGAAGATGGGGAATTGACTCTTCGCATCATCCAGTTGCTAATCGCCTACTTCGATGAGAGAACAGAGGGACTGATACTCCTTGCTGATGTAAGTTTTGTTTAGCATTATTTCTTGTGTCTACTATGACTGTATATGCAATTCCATTCTTAATTTGGATACTGTTGGCATGTTCTTCAGATGTCTGCCACTGCAGCCGATGTTGAGCGCACCCTGACCCTCCCAAGCAGTCCACGACTGATTCTACTGGTTAAGTGTCATAAAAGCATGATATGCAGTCAGGGTTTAAAATTGGCACCCGCCACTCGCCAACTGCGTGTAAAAATATGTTTTGGCGAGTAAAATATTTAGGTCACACGCCATTGGCAGGCTGCTGAAATATGCCGATTTATAACTTTCAACATAAATGCCAAACAGTACAACAGACACAGTTTACAACTACAGCAGATCTACTGATTGCGTTTCGAATATCAAATTTGTTCCTCGCTGTCCACCGTCATTCAACAATTGAAAATGTATCAAGTTGTCATGACAACCACAGAGAAGAAGAAGTAGAGGAAGAAAAAGACGTTAAAACCGAAGACTCAAGAGATTAGGTTAAAGATGTGGCGACACATTGTGGGTGTAAAGCCACCCGAAAAGAGACGACAGGTTGAGAGCTGTGGAGGAATCCAGCCAAAAAGAAAATTTAACGAAAAGTGGCAGTTCAATGATATGGGGGTGAAGAGAGAGTGGCTGGTGTACAACGGCAGCGCTAACACCATGAAGTGCAACATCTGTCAACGGTACTCGGCCAACCATTCGTGCTCCTTTGTCGTCGGAACTAGCACAATGAAACTTGAATCTGTTAAAGACCACGAGAGGTCAAAAGCTCACATAAGTGCTACACAGATTTCCACGGCAGCGGCAGGATCCATCGCAACTACAGCAACAGTACAGGCACTTACGGCGATGACCGACCCACCGCCACAAATGAAGAACCTCTTTCGCAACGTTCATGCCTTGGCTAAATGATCAAGACCGCTGTCAGACATCGTGTGGATGTGTCAGTAAGTACTCACATTTACTCATGTCCTCTTTAGATGATTCGTGTTAACGTCTGCCTGTTTTTTCTTTCTTACGGCTTTTCTTGGGAGTTTTTCTTCAGATGATGTGAGCGTCTAAAATAGGGGTGTCAAACATACGGCCCGCGGGCCGCCAGACGATCGAATCCGGCCCGTGGGATGAATTACAGTACTTTGACACACCTGGTCTAAGGGCAGAGGATGTTGTAATGATGCCATGTAAAGCCATTTGAGACAAACTGTTTGTAAAAACATGCTATAGCTAAGCTCTTAGCAGTAGATCTGTACAAGATATCATAGTTTGTGTTTTGTTTTTTTTGTTCAATTTCAGTCAATGTGATTGCAACTTATCATCATGCCCTTGTTATTTTTATTTCTCAGATTGGATGACCAAAAGGGTATTCAAGTGGGTGGGTCATACAGGAATCCTGTAGAGGCAAGGGTGTTTCTTCATTACATTGCACCATTGGAAAGAGAGAAGATTCGCGACAGGCTCAAAGCAGCCAGCCACATTGGTATAATGACAGATGGATCGACCGACAGCTCTGTTAAAGAGGGAAATGGTGTACGTCAGAACATGTGTGGCAGGCACAGTGGAGACATCGTTCGTAGGCATAACCGCAGTAGAGAAGGCTGATGCAGAGAACATCACCACTGCAATCAAGGGGATAATGGAGTCGGTGTGCTGTGACTGGGAGGACAAGGTGGTTGCCATCTCCACAGACGGTGCAGCAGTGATGGTAGGAGCCAGGAGTGGTGTTGTCTCACGCCTCAAGGAAAAGACACCCTATATTGTTGGAGTCCACTGTATGGCGCACAGACTTGAGCTCAGTTTCAAAGATGCGATCAAGAGCATTAGCCTTTTTCAACAAGTTGAGGAACTGCTGTCAGGGCTGTACACGTTCTATCATGTGAGTCCTCTTAATCGTGCTAACCTGGTCAAGAGTTACAAAGATTTAGAAATGACCCCTCTCATGCCTACAAGATTTGGAGGCACCAGATGGCTGGCCCACCTCTCCAGAGCAGTGGATCATTTTCTGCGAGGATATAAAGCCATTGTTCACACCTAGACCAGGTTAGCCCCTCCATTTGAAAAAGTATTCTGATAAAATCACACAGACTTAATTATTAGTTATTTTGATGCTACCTGTTATCTTATGTGTTTAAAGCTGATATCATAGCTATTGTCATTGAAATGTAAATTAAAATGCCATTTTAGCCCGAATTAAATAAAAATATCAAATATTAATGTTGATATAAAGTTGTGTTTAAATATCAGTGTGAATGGTTTTGAGATTTGCCATTGCAATCTTGTCTTATTCTAGTTGAGATCCAGTGATGCAGGGGCAATGTCTGTGCAGCAATGTAAAGCCAAGAAGTTTGCTCAGATGGCAAAAGATTCTGGGATTCTGCGGTTCTGTGGATTCTTATGCGACCTCGTCTCTAATCTGAGTAGCCTGTCACAGTCACTCCAGAGATCCAACATCACCATTGCAGAGGCACACAGTTGCCTATGCTCCACCCAAGCTGTCTTGATGAAATACAAAACAAGGTATTATTGATTTGAAATAAATTTCAAATAAAGGTTTTACAGATCAGAAAAGTGATTGTTAAGGTTACTGATGTAAGATACATTTTAATTAGAGAGGGAACCCTCTCCTCTAAGGGAGTCACCCTGATTGCTGGGAAAGCTGAAGATCAGGTCATCTCATCTAAAGATAGACTGGTTGACAGGCTTGTTGACAGCATTGGAGGCAGGTTCATGGATATAAGCACAGGAGTACTGCAGGCTACAAAGTTGGCCTTCTTCAAACATTGGCCACAGTCAGCAGAGGAGCAAACAGGTTAGCTCAAATTAAGATCAAGCACAGTGTAGCACAATCTGAAATCAAGAGGTCAGACACATATTACAGGAGAATGTAGCTGCCTAATTTATATTTAAACATCCACTGCACAGGACATACATCAATAAATATGGTGTCAAACTAAGAAAAGCTTGGGATGACAAACAAATATTCTGCCTGCTAAATTAATTCCATGAAGTTATTAATTAATTTAGATTTCTGCAATCATGGAGAAACAGTCAGGATGACAAACCAAATATGATGCATATTTGAATGCACTTTTTATTTTCTCAGATTTTGGTGAAGCTGAAATCGATGCGCTTGTGGAGCACTTCTCCCCAGTCCTCTCCAACCCAAAAAAAATAGGAGACCAGTGGACCATGTTGAAGGCCAGGATTTTCATGGAGCACAAGTCATTTGAAAAGCTCACATGGGCAGATGTTGGTCGTGTGCATGGAAGCACCTGTCCAGACATAATGAACTTGATTGACCTTATTCAAATGATACCTGTGGCAACAGCTTATTGCGAGAGGGGCTTCAACGTGATGAAAAAAGTAAAGTCAGACTGGAGGTCCAGGTTGAATGCAGACACTTTGTCAGACCTGCTACTTGTGCAACTGCCATCACCAGACATCCCAGATTATGACCCTAGTCCTGCAGTTGAAATGTGGCACTCTGACTGCGTCAGAGGACGTAGACCTAATTTCATGGATCGTCATCAGTCTGAGATGGAAATTGTGTCTGATGATGACATTTAACTCATCAGGGAATGTGTCTCATGTGGTTGTGTCCTCTACATGGGCAGAGAGACAGGAAAAATGTATTTTTTAGTTCACATGTTGTTTGGTGATTGTGTGTTATGATATACTTAATCTTTTAGTTGAAGTTGTGATTGTGAACAGTTCAGTGGCCGGTCAAAAAATATTCTGGCCGGTAAAATTTCAAACCCTACCTGCCATTGGCAGGTAGGTCAAAAATCTAATTTTATACCCTGCATGCAGTATAGAAAAAAGTCAATCTATCGTTCAGTGTCTCTGTCTGTCTAATCTCTCTTTATGTATCCGTCTCATAAACTTAAGTTTTATTGTAGTCTCTCATGGGTGTAGTTCTCTCATCATTGTTTTTGCCATCTCAAGTTGTGGAAAGTAACAGGATAACTTGTGATACTTCATATAAGTACAGTCCAAAATGTGTGGATAGGTGTTGCACACTTGAACGAAGACTCAGTGTGATTTCTAATGTTATTTCTTTACCGTTATTCTGCGAAATGCATAGACATGAATACTTCATACTCATTTCTGTTCAGCTTTCCTCTTAGCACTACAGTTCGATGTGTGTGTACTGACCTAAAACATCAGTTAAACAAAAAATAGCTTCCAAGTAATGCCACACAAATATATCAAGTTGCACAAAATATGACTGTTGCTCCTTGTTTCATTATTAAGCATTACTGTACTACTGTATTCACAGTTATGTCCAAAGCTATTCAAGCGGCACACTGTAATTCAGAGTGTGCCACCTTTGTTTACTTCATAGAGAAGTGCTCACTTATAGTGAGAGTATACTCCTTCATACTCCTTTTTCTATGAACTTCTTATCCTCATATAGGGCCCTTATACCAATATTTGTTTTCCATAATTGTTGTCTGCATCAGTTGCTGGTGATGGAGTCACATTTGGCCGTTGGATGATCAGCATCGAAAGCCATGTCATCTGTGAAGGCATCCAAAAAACCTTCATCACAGGGCTCACTGCAGTTTTTGCCACCTACTACGTGTTCAACCTGCAATACCAAGAAGAAGCTGCAAGGACACTGGAGTTTGTTCAAAGGTAAATTCTCTGCCAGAAATATTGTTTGAGTATGTTACCCCTCTTCCCAGCTCTGTTCAGGAATATTGAATTGTCATTTATCGTAAACCATGCTGGTATATTAACTTGCTGTTCAGCCTAGCCATGTCACTGTGTGTGGTGCTCTGCATGAACAATGTGTCCTTCTCTAACTGCTCTTCTGAAGTTGACAATAGACACCATGGTTGAGGAGCCTGAAATACAGTCTTAAAAAAATAAAAATAAATAAAAATTGGACTGTAATTTTGCCAGAAGATTAGGCCATTAGGACATTGGTTTGATTTTGTCCAACCTTGGTAAGAGCAATTGGCATGTATTGGTATCTACAGTATATCTTGAACTTGAGCAGACCACTGTAATAATGGCAAGAACAGATCTGTTGTTATCCTGAATCATGAATGTTTTGTTTCTCATAATGATAAGATATTTTCTCATAATTATGAGACACAGTGGTCATTACCATGAAAAAACATCTTTATTTTTACACCCAATATCTTATATACTTGCTTTGTTATTACATTTAAGGCGCTTCATTGGTATTAACCCAGAGAGGGGAAGAAAGACCAGTCAGGGGAAGGTGGTGTCAAAGAAGACGGGGAAGCCGGTCCACAAAAAGGCAACAACGGTGAATCCCCATGTGTCCACTCTCCTAAAAAATTTGATGGACTTTGAGTGGGGCTTTATTTAGCCAGTAAAGTTCAGTCCACCTGTCTCAAATGTGCCGTTCCAGGTCTATTGTTGGACTCGCCATTGTTGAGGACCTGTTTGATATGTTTAATTGTTATTGTTATGGAATGTGTTTTATTATGTTAGCTTCTAAATAGTGGCAAAGTTAAGGCAAGTTAAATTGGCTGATAATTTGTACTGTAGGCTTTACAAACAGTCAAACCAAACATTCAATTTTGACCTAAGAGGACTATACAATGGTTGATAAATGTAATATTAACCATCTCTTGTCATAGTTCCAGAAAAAAATATGACAACCAAGTAATGGTGTTTTTATGGATTTTATGGATACTGAAAATGTTCAGCTTTAATAAATGCCTAATCTTGTAAGACCATCTTTTGTATGAGCCATTTTTGTGCTAGAAATTTTCAGGGGTTTTCATTTTTAAATGTAAAAATTCATTAGCCTATATCACTGTAATGATCACATTCTACAGTATTTAACATTGTTTTACAGTAATAAGTTGTTTATGAGAATACTGTAGGAGCTGTAAAATAACAGTATAATGGCAACCAAAGAGCTGACAGTATAATACTGTAACATTTATTTTCCATACAGCACAGTACTGTTATATGTTTACAGTAATAAGCTGTAGTTGTAGATTACAGTAGGTACACTGTAGAATAATAGTTTCAAGCTGGCAACTGTAGCTGCCAGTAGTTTACTGTAATTTAACAGGAACATTTGTTACAGTGTACAGTATGTAATACTTGGGTTCTTCCAAATTGGATAAAAAGGAGAGAGAAATCTTATAGCCCAACAGTTAATGAGACAATTTCCAAATGCTGAGCCTGTTTAAAATAACAGGATTCTTGGTCATTTTATCCACTTTGAACTCAATGTATGGTAAATGTTCCAAACTGTATGGATAAATATCAAATTATTCTATTCATTTCCATGAACATGAAATATTTATAAACCACTGTTTGAACTGGGTAAGCTGAGATGACAGAAAATAATAATAAAAGTAGGGAAGCCTCAGGCCACCAGACTCATATGGCAAATGTAACATTGACATACAAATTTGTGGGGTTTTATTGTTCCATATAAAGGAAGACACTAAACTCTGGACTTTTTTAAAAAAGGATTGGGGTGGAGTAGTCGAAAGTTTCTGAAATAAATTTAAAAACTTAGGCAACACAGACATTTTAACTATGTTAACTCTACCAATCAGAGAAATTGGAAGATGACCGATTCTATTAAATTCCTCTGATATTTTATTAACTAATGGAAGATAATTCAAACTAAAGGCGTCTTCTGGTTTTCTCATAATAAAAATACCCAAATGCTTAATACATTTAGTAGACCATTTCCAATTAAGATGGTTCCTCAATAAAGTATGGTCAAAATTGGAAATTGGCATTATCTCTGTTTTATCCCAATTAACCTTGTAGCCTGATAACTTCCTAAATTTTTCAAATAGAGATAACATAAATGGCATAGAATGTGAGGGGTCATGGAGGTATAACAAAATATCATCATCATACAGAGATATGAGATGTTCCTCCCTCCCAATCGTAATACATTTAATATGATCATGAGATCTGATCATTGCAGCTCATGGCTCAATAGCAATGGCAAACAATGCAGGGGACAACGGATAGTTGGTGTTTGTCTTTACAACGGCCATAGGAGAACTATAAAGAGTTAATTACCAGTACCAAAACCTAGGACTAAAATTAAACCTTCTAAGGACAAACATAACATATTTCCATTCAACTCTGTCAAAGTCTTTTTCAGCATCGACAGAGAAAATAACATTTTGAGAATTTAATTCATTTGTATGGTAAAGAATATCAAGATACCTGCGTAAATTGCCAGTGAACGTTCAACCATGAACAAACCCAGTTTGATCGAGATGAATAATACTAGGTAAAACCCTTTCAAGCCGTAGAACCTTGGCAATGATTTTGTAATCTACATTAATAACTGAAATTGGCCTATAAGAGGCACAATGGAGAGGATGTTTATCTTTCTTTGAGAGAAAGGTTATAGATGCCAAACATAAAGACTGAGGGAGACAGCCTCTCCTAAAACAGGCATTGATCATAGCAAGAAAAAGAGGCAATAAATAATTTGAAAACTGAATATAAAATTCAATTGGCAGGCCATCTAAACCTGGTGATTTGCCTTTTTGAAGTATTGCCATAGCAGACAGGAGTTCTTCTGAAGATATATCTTTTTCTAAACTTTGTCTATCAACTTGTGTTAAAACAGGTAGCGAAATATTATCCAAAAAGGAATTACACTCATCCGGCTTAGATTGTGATGTAGAGGTATACAATTCAGTATAATATGATTTGAAGAGACCATTAATTTGAAGATGGTCCACTGTAATGGATCCATCTTATTTTCTAATTTTAACAGTTGAGTCCTTTTTTATCTGTCTAGCTAGTAATTTGCCTGCCATTTTCCCTTGTTCTAAATAAGATAACTTTGATTTCTTCAATGCCGATTTGCTAGCATATGTATTAATGGAGTTACATTTCAATTTAAGATCATCTATCTGCATTAGTAAATTAGGGTCCTTGGTTAAATAGTGTTGCCTTTTAAAATTAACTATATCTTGTTCAATGCATTTCAACTCATTTGTCTCTTTTAAAGATGAGGAAAAGGCAATCACACATCCTCTAACATAAACCTTCAGTGTGTCCAGTATTATTAATGGGCATGTTCCACTGTTTCGGTGCGCCTCAGAAAAAGTTTCTAAATGAGCCTTCATATTAGTTGTAAAATCCTCTTTTGACAATAACATAATGTTAAATCTCCAGGGTCTGGGATTTGACAATAGTTTTACAAATTCTATTTCGAAACTCAATGCAGTATGATCTGAAAGATCCAAAAGATTGGTAAAAGCAGGTTGTAACTTTTGAGATAAAATTAACGAAAGAAATAAAAAATCTATTCTTGAAATTGTACTTATTTTTCACATAAATATGCTTGTACCAATTGCTTCAATATATAATTGTACTTACATCACTTATCTATCATGCAAATATGCTAATTAGAATATTACATGGCCAAAACATGTGTCAGGCACCAGTGTTACTGGTCTATGAGGAATAAAAAGGAGTAATGGTCATTTTAAGGACCTGACGGCCGCCATTTTGAAAATGGGGCCTTTCTTGGAGTCAAACTTTGGTAAACTTTTAGTATATTTTTAAGTACATCTGATACTACTGTAAACCACTGAGAAACCTTTTGTTAGAATTTTTTCAGGGTCAAACCATATTTGCAGCTGACTATAATGCAACATTTCCTGTAATACTGCTTAATAAAAAAAGCTTTTAAATTACCAAATAATGGGGGGCTTTATCCTGAAGAAGTTACAGGAAATTAAGCTTGTTTGCAAGCACATTTGTTAGCTGTGATTCTTCGATAGTACTGCAGGGATGAAGATAAGTGTGTCATTAGTCTAAGACACACCGTCAAGCAGGTAGCCCAGTTGTGGTGGAAATGCAATTCGCTGCTGCACTGGGCTGCCACACTGAGTCAAATCAAGTAGAGCCATGCTGGCAGTTGTATATGGATAAATGCCATATGTGTATTTTGACACACTGACACTATGTAGTCTGCATAGACATTATTAGCACTGTGTGCGTGTGTGTGTATACCTGGTAGTACATCCTGATGTGTCTGGTGAGAACGGTGAGGTTATGAAGGCGAAGCGACACATCATTGTTCACATTCTTGTTCAACCTCTGTTGGGTTGGGCTGGGGTCACTATGGAGACACACACAAATACATCATTCGTGGCTACTTATGACAAAGATCACACACACGCACGCACGCACGCACACACACACACACACACACACACACACACACACACACACACACACACACACACACACACACACACACACACACACACACACACACACACACACACACACACACACACACACACACACACACACACACAAACCCCTAACAGACGCTATTTTTAATATCAAGAGGCTAGAAAACAGGCTTTCATTTGCTAGGCGAGCTGACTGCGATGAAACCAGGACAACTAAATTCTTTAACCAAGACTTCATCCCTTTCAGTGGTAACTCTCATTGACATCTCAGGTCTTTTTAAATCTTACACTTCAACTTATCTACAGTATTGAATTGTAACGTATCAGTGTTACCAAATAAATACAGAACATAATATTTTGTAAAAATTCTAGTCTTCGAGTTTTTGTTCTATAAAACTACTCAAACCGATTAATCAATCAAATTAGGTGCCAATTAATTCAATGGCTGACAAGTAATCGCCTAATTGTTGCAGGTCTAATCAGCAGCAAGCATTTAATTAAAATTATTAGCCAAAAAAGTAAATTAAACGTGCCCACATTAAATTGCAACATTATTCCAAATGTCTGTCCAAACTCAGAATCTATTTTATGAAAGGTCAGAGAGAATAATCTGTTTACAGACTGACTGATTTAACAGTTAACTGATTGTTTTATCAACTGCCTGAGTGGCTTTTCTTTAGTATTCTTTATGTGTCTTCCATCCTGGCGTCCTCCTCTGTAGCCCACTTTCTGATAGACCTCTCACAATTCCTAACCATCCCCCTCAGTTAGCCCAGCTTAAATTCACTGTGAGTAGAACAATAGAGTGATTATCATTGTTTCTGAAGACAATAACTAACATATGAACATGTGGTCTAATTGGGGACAGAGGAGCATGCGGATGGTAGAAGTCTCAGATTCCCCATAAGTGGTATGTTTCGTTGTTATCATTGCAGGTAGTTTTAGCGTGCTGCGGTCAAAAGTTGTGTGTCAACTCCAGAATTTTTTTCATTTTTTATTTTATTCACAAACATAACAAATCCCATGTAAAGGCTGTGTGTGCATCCGAAGTCTGATATATCTTATTCCTCTTTGCCATAGAGCGCCACTATTTTCCAAAAACTATTCAAAAACACATCAGTGAGCCACATTTTTACACTGGGTAACATGTTCCTTCATTACTATCGACACATACTGCTGTTTATTTAGACTTAATCACACATACATTACTGTAGTGCTGTGCATATGCACTTTCCACCACTGAAAATAGTCCTTGACGAGTCCACTCTTCTGGGGGAACCTGCAATGCTCAGTTATTTCATAAAATAACTGAGCCTTTTTAAAGAAGACTAAGGGCTGGGTTATTCTTAATCATGAGTAGTTACTGTCTGATCACATTATAAATCTGAAAGTGTTTATAGTTGCATGCTAGTAGCTCAAAGAGACTACTTGTACGGACAATAGTACTTGAAGATAAATATTAACTTCAGCATCATAACATACTAACAATTACATTGCCAACTTCCTTATTTTAAGCAGTTATGTTTACCATGTTCTTTAACTTAGTGC
Organism: Diplodus puntazzo; assembly: GCA_963678695.2. NCBI lineage: Eukaryota > Metazoa > Chordata > Actinopteri > Spariformes > Sparidae > Diplodus > Diplodus puntazzo. Next base: position 27,575,880 of record OZ023175.1, on the reverse strand, counting down.
AGCATGCCAACATTTGCTAATTGGCGCCTGGCACACAGTACAGTTGATGCTGATGGGAACGCAAGCTTTGCATGAGGTCAGTGCCGGCAAAGACTATAATTGGCACAACACAATTATGTGCAACGTTACTAAAATATGGCATCTATAGTATAAACGAAACGAAATATCAAATGGCCATTTACAGTAGTGGCACCCTAGCCGAGGATTTGTAGCCACTAACATTAACAGCAGCAGCCTGGCAAAATATCCACAAAAAGAAAAGTTGATGCAGAAGAAAGGCAATAATAAGAGATGGGAAAGTGAATACATGTTTGTGCTTACTGAAAAAGCCGGTATGTCTTTTTTGATACAGTATGAGGCAGTGACAGTGCCAAAGAAATACAATTTACACTGGCACATTGACACAGATACAAGTATGCTAACCTTACCCATGAAGAAAAGCAACAAAAAGTGTAAGAATTAAAAGGCAGCCCCCTTCTCTTATGTTCGTAAAAGCTAAATATCGTGTGATTTAGTGATAGTGATTTTCAGAAGGTGGAAGCTGAAGTGAACAAGTGTGCCCAGACCAAAAACAGGCTTTTGACAATGTAATATGACAACAAGGAGATAGAGTTGTTTTGTCTTAAATTTAAAAGCCCTTTGGTTTACAATAGGGAAAGTATAAATTAACAAGATCATTATCATTTTGATTTTGGAACAATGCTGGTTTGGCAATCTGGAAATGCTGAGAGCATTGCATGTTTTGTTTTGCATAAATAATATACATAAAAAACTAGATGCTGCCACAACATACATAATGTATAGTACAAGTGTACATGTTCTACAGTCCTGCTTTATGTCAGTTGGTGTTGCAGCACTCTCAAATTTGTGACGGATTCCCTCTATGCAGTGCCAACTTCTTGATCTCTTGTATGTGGAAGTCCAGTTATTACATATGAATTGAACATGTTGAGAACTTTTGCAGTACAGTCTTATCTGCCTGTTTCTGTGTAATTTCTTATTCACTGTACAAACTGACAGCAGCTCAGTTCTAAAGGCACTGTTAATCATCCTCTTATACTTCACTGCATGTCTTAATGTAGACTTCACCCACACATCTGGCTGTGACGTTTACAACCTGAAACAAGCAAGTCAGGATGTGGTCACACAAACACACTAACACAGACACACAACGGAAACGCTGGATTAATTCACTTACCGCTCATATACCCAGTAACTGACTTATGCAAATAAAACAAGAAAAACTCTCTCTGTAGAGTATTACTTACATGTGTGTCATGATCTTGTGAAGAAAGACGCCGTCTACCAGTTCCATGAACATGTTGACTCGCTCCTCTGAGCCTACGTTATCGCATGAACCCAGAGGACCCAACATTCGCACCTAGAAACAGACAGAGAGGTCAACTGCATTGCACCCAGAAAAATCCAGTGAATTATCTTGACATTATTCTTTCAACTCAATTTGCTAGTTGACATTCTACTGAATTTAAATTAAGATTCATTCTAAATCAAGTGGGTATCATGGACGGTTAGAGTCTTTTTAGGATGTAAACCCCTCCTTGAGTTTCGAACGGTAACATTTCCTTGCTGAGCTACAGCAGAGAGACAGTAACACAAAGTGGAATTTCGGTATTAAAAAAACAAACTTTAGAAGATTCCCAATTGATTTGACCAACTCTCATTTAACTTTCACAGAACGATTGTTGATTTCCCCATGGCAATGGGGAGTGACCAATAACCCTTTCAATCTACATATGTGCACGTCAGTTATGTTGTAAGACAGATTTGAAAACATTCCTTGCATAGATATATACAGGCTTTAAAATGCCATAGTCAGAGCAAGTATGTTTTTTAGCCTCTATTTATTCAGGGGGGGTTTGCTGAGAGTAACGTTGCTCTCTTTTTGAGGAATGCCCTACTCACACTCGCACAGTGACACAGCTTGAAGCTGCCCAGTGGAACAACAGTCTGATCTGACGGGCACTGAGGCAGTTAGGGATTAAGGGCCTTACTAAAGGCAAAAATTATTCTTTCACAATTCTAAACCAAGACCTATCCTACAGTTTGTTTCATAGATCACACCACTAACCTTCTGAACACGAAAAACTTATTTTCTTTACCTGGCTCTCTACTGTGTGTATGTAATTGTGCTTGTCTGTGTCCAACAAAGAAAGGAAAAATTGGAGGTTGATCAGTCAGGTCAACAGGATGTGAGATCACAGGGAAACAGGATGTTAACACAATGTTTATATGCTGTCTACTGCCGCTTGCCTTGGAGCCAATATAAGGCAGCAGAAAGATTAAAGTATTTCCCAAACGAGCTCTGAAGACACTAAAGATCAACTGATTAGTTGGACGACAACAGAACGATTTCGGCATAAATGGAATTAGCTATGATAGTGGCTGAAGGTTGCACAGTCTGAGTGAGCAAGTGTTCTGCGAGGTCGGGATCCTACACTACAAGTGGCAGTGATCCCTCCAATGTGGTTATCAAACACTTTCTGAAAAAGATACAACTGTGATGGAGGCAGGAATTTTAACAGTTTAACAATACCCTTTACTGTCAAAAATGATTATCGAACACTCAAATCGTAAAAACTTGTAAATTAAATAATTATAACCAACCACAAGTATCTTTTGTGAATTATATTCTGTACACAAAAATAATAGGAGCAAATACCGGACAACATATATGCCGATAGCCATATACCTGTGATAGGCCAATATTGTCCAATACTATCAGTCAAACATATATTAGGAAAATAAAAGCCTAAAAAAATATACATATATATATATATATATACATACATATATATATATATATATATATATATATATATATATATATATATATATATATATATATATATACATATACATATACATATATATATATATATATATATATACACATACATATATATACATACACACACATATATATAAACATACACACACACATATATATATATATATATATATATATATATATATATATATATATATATTTCATGGTTATTCTGATGTTCAGTTCCAGATGTTTGTATTTTTTCATTTATTTATCTTTTTGACTTACATGTTCAGTTTAACAGTTATTTCCAGGACTGAATTTCTCTGTTGTGGTTTTTGGGTGGTATTGGCTGAATAATTGGCTATCAGTTTGTTTCTGCTCCAAACTATAATTATACTATCAGCCTTTTAAAATCCTTTGGTTTACATGCACTAAATCAAATTTTTGCTTTCTACTAATGTTGCAATGCATCTTTAACTAGACAGAAAACCCCTCCAAAATAAATGTTTTATCATTATTATTATTATTTTTACTATTATTATTAACATCATCATCATCAATAAATCTGCAAGTATATGCATATGTTCTTGAAAACAAGGCAAGGAAAATATACAATTCTTAAACCATTTTTAACCAATTATTTGGTCAGTTCCTGCTTATAGCTTTTCCAGACTAGTGAAATCAGCTGGGGTGGTGGAGGCACAGTATTTGGGTCAACTGCGGGAAATCCTTGTGTATGATAACAATTTATGGCATAGCATGATGAAAATGTAAGGAAACACAATCAACGGAAGAACCGCAGCTGTAACCAGTGAAGCAGAAGAAACAGGGAATTAACTTTTTTCTGTTTCATACTTAGCATGAGGTCTAAATTTGGAAAGTCTCTGAGACAGCTACCAATTTCTCAATGGATCACCTAATCGGACACTTTCACGCTGAAAAAATGTTCCCCTTCCACTGGATTATATCAGTGGGAGTATCAACCATTGGGTTAATAGTGTACGATATCAAACTACTGGTCTGTTGAGATGTTGCAAGTCGAAGTTTTTTCGTGTATTTTCTTTGTACTTTTTTTTGTTTTGTTAATTATTGTCAACAAATGTGCCCTAAAGTAAAACAGAGACATTTGTCAGAGCTTGTGTGCGCCAGCTGCTCCCACTCACCCACAGCACCAGCGGTGACTCCATGAAAGTGGCGAGTAACTCAGACAGAGTCACATCCATGTTTGCTCCAATCGCTTAATAATCACCAACCAATCATTAATTCACCGGTCAATCAGTTGATATCCACAGCAGGGTGGCGGTAGGTCCCGACACAGGACAGAACAAAGCCCCCGGCATCGATCGCACCCTGCACGAGCTCTACACCACTATTGTCTCGCGCTTTCCCGTTTCTCTAGACACTAGGGTTAAAATAAAACAAATTAAAAAAACACGTTAAAAATGAATACAAAACTTTTCAAAAGGATCCCCCACTCGATCACATGCGCATTGGAGTCAGTTAAGCTAGTTCATCTAAATATCCTGTTTATTTTCAGTTCGAAGGTACAACACTCGATCCAAACTTCGCAGTTGTTCGCGTTGCCAAGGATACACGACTCGGACCGTAAAGCAGCGACACGGCCGTGAAATTAGGAAAGATAAGTGAACTCAGTAGAGAAAAGTTAAATACACGATAAAGAAAATCAGAGAGCGTTATGAAAGTTGTTTCCGTTGTAAGCTAAATCTCCATTATGTTTCTCTACCCCTGCCGTGCGTCTCTCTATCATTCTGACTGTGAGACCACAGGCAGGAGGTTTGACTGACAGGGGTACTGACCAGTTCGCTACAGCGGTTCCCGCCCTTTAAGCTAAATCAACCAATGACAATGCCGTACTTTGATAGCGTTTTCAGACTTGACCAACCAAAGAGTTTAGATGGAACAAGATGTGAACCTGCGAAAGAGTTTCAAAACCAGAAAATTAACTTTATTGGTACTATGAAGTTGGATGCTTTTGGGGTTAAGGTTATGTAGATCGCGTTTGCTAACTGTCATAATGAATGGTAAACAAATCATGGAGATATCATGATATGAGTGCCAGTGCTTTTTAACAATATATTGGATGAGAACGTACTCCTCTTTCCCTAGAGACCGTGCACTGTTAATACAGATTGAGTTAACCCAGATAGGTTTAAAAACAGGCCAATATGGTTGAATAAAACTGCTGATGTTATTTCTGGTTCTGATTGTCACTAAAAGAATGTCGTCTGCATAAAGCAAAATGTAATGTAGGCTACAGATTATTTTAATTTCACTTTCACCATAACTTCACTTTTCACATAAAAATTGCTTTGAACTCACATGTCATGATTAGTGAGCCTCTTGTAGAAATGGTATCTCCTGTCTTAGACTTAATTCCAATTCACATTATTATCTATGATTATGATGATGACGATGATGATGATGATTATTATTAGTGCTGTTGTTGAGGTTGTTGTTGTTGTTAATTAATACTAAGTAATAATGATTATTATTATTATTATTATTATTATTATTATTATAAACTTCAGTCCAGAGGTTTAGGTAGGGAAGAAAGGAATAATGAGAGAGAGAACAAAAACGCAAAAAGCCAGCTACAACGAAAAAGTTGAAACTGACTAGATTTTTAAAGAAACACAGACCAGTGTTACATTGCAGTGACCAATCCCATAAACTAGCAATCAGAATAGCAGCATGGAAGACTGAAACAGTGAAGAGTAGCCTAAAGTGTCATGTGTATTCAATCAGTTTGTGCACCAGTTTAAAAACTTTTTCATCTGCGGATGCCACCGATCACTCCAGCATGCTTTAAAAGCTACTGTGGCAGAGGTGTCACTGTAGATCTTAAATCGCTGTTCTTCACTTGTAATCGCTCGGTTTGATCTTGTCTTAAAGGGCGAAGTACAGCTGGCAAACGACTCACCACCCGCAGCGACCCAGACACGCCAGGTCACATGCAAATGTTCACTACGACGCAGTACATTTTCGTAGATTATAGCGTTGGCTCTGCATGAAGCCTACGAGCAACCATAATCAGCCGTCAGCCAACACACACACCAACACACCCACACAGGTGTGTGTGTGTGTGGGGTGGGGGGGGGGTAACCATCTTGCTGCCCTGCCTCTTCAAACAGGTTGAAAAGCATACCAAATATGGGCTGTGATCAAAAGCACAGGAAGGCCAAATGCAAAATAATAGCGACATGGAATGATATACAAGTGACTGACCTTTACACAGAAATGTAATGGGAAGGTGGCGTCAAGGGCGGAGTGTGGATCAGACACCTGGAAATGTGCCTTTTCTTTCATTTAACTCATTTCTTAAGAGTGTGGACCTGATCAGACAGGAAACAGCAAGTTTATCAGCTTCGTCCAGAACCAGACCAAATCATTCAAAAGTTGCATAATAAGAGGAACACCTCACTATGAAGCTCTGTTTCTTTTGCGCAAAAACACCAGATCTGCTGAATTCGTGGAAATAGGACGCTATAGCATGGCAGTAGTCTTTGTTCCGCTTCAACATCACACATGGCGTCAATAAGCCAAAGAACAGTGCCACACTGTGGCTTCTGTGTGTCACCACATCTCATTCCGTGAAGATGAGTGATCGGCTTTGTGAAAGCTACTGTGATATGAAGTTTTTCAAAGCAATTACCTTTTGCACATTGGAGACATTTGAAATAGTGTCAGGGTAAGGGTTGTAGCGATGCCATTCGCAAGACTTTGATAGGGTTGAGGCTCAAATATATCTAAAAGGTCTGTGTCATTTAATTGTTGCTTACTGTACTTTTATGCTTCACTTCATGTATGTAAAGTCATGTCAGTGTGTTGTTTGGTGGGGAAACAAGAGTAATACATTAAATACGTATGTTAATCGTCATCATCCATAATGGTGCTCAATCTGCATACAGATGTGAGACCTGGAGCTGGAGCCTCTCCAGACTGTTGGGATGACAGTGGACTTCAGGCATAGCACTTGATCACCATAGTCAACAGCGCTATGTCTGCTGTGATACTGCTAGGTTGCTGTGATCCAAAAACGCCCAGAACTTAAGAAGACACAACCATCAAAAAAGGCTCCATAGAGGATGTACTTCCAGCACCAGCTCACAATCATTCCTCATCAACTTTTAGATCTCCTGTATACTTTAAACAATATATTTATCTATGTAAGACTGGATTCCATACATGTATGCAATGTATAAGAAAGGGTGCAAAGGTTTATCGATACAAGTCAGGCCCTCAACACTGTAGTGCTACAATGTGGGTTTCCAATATGGTGCCAGGCTGTTCTGGCTGTTTAGGGTTCTTCCACACATTACTGAGGCTGCTGTTTGTTAAATTAATAAACTGTTAAATTGCACATATTTCTTTTTTCTTCAGACGTCAATCATCCAAACCACCAAACAACACCAAAAAGGAGTCAATAGCAGAATAAGCTGTTTGGCGGAGAAGATTTGTCAGACTTTTCATGAGCGCAGCCCACATACTCAGCTCTGCTTCTCATCCCACAAATGCATTATTCCTTACAAATGTGGCACCATTTAAAAGGGAAATAGAGTAGAGGAATATGGTATAAGATTTATTGCCAAGAAGCATTGTTACAACAAAGAAATGACAAATACACTCTATTAGACTGCAGTCGTGTCCACCTGTTTCTCCAACCAAATGATCCAGTTGGGAGCTGACAGGACTTGCAACCATACCTACTGTAATTGTATATTTCTAATGATATCCTGATTTGGTCTGTGCTTCCTCATTAGGTACCTTTGTGGCATTTAAACCAGTTCCATTTACTGAGGAAGACTATTAGATGCAGTCAAAAGCAGCAGAAAATCTTTGACATTCAATTGTTTTTGTAAAAATATATACATGATACATGCTAAATACAGTAGAAGAATCAGCCTTCAGCCTTAGTTGATATATGTTGATCCTTCAATGTGGAGAATGTACTTCCAAATTACATTTCAATTACAAGAGTTTTTACACTTGGCTTACATACATTTGTTGTTACTTGTTTGTTTATTCAATCTGTCCTGAGGCCAATTTCCTGGCCAGGGGTCACATTGATAAAACTCTGGGGAATCCACACTAAATGTTTGCGTATGTACAAATGAAGACATTTACGTATTTACGTGTGTCCACCTGTTTCTCCAACCAAATGATCTAGTTTTGGATTATCAGAGCTGAGAGGACTTTAAACCACACCTCGCAGCAAACAGAATTGACCAAAGTGCGAAATGAGATGTGCGAAAGTATGAACACATCACACCCATCCTCCATTCACTTCATTGGCTTCCCAACTCTACCAGGATTGATTACAAGGTCTCCCTCCTCACTCACCAGTGCGTCCATGGCAACGCCCCCTACGATCTTAAAGAACTGCTAACCACACAAACCTCATCTCGACCCCTCCGCTCGACCAACTCTCACCGTCTCCACACCCCCAGGACTAAGTTCCGCACCTTAGGGGACCGAGCATGTTCTGTTCTGCTGCCCCTAGTCTATGGAACAGCCTCCCTGATACCTGAGGGCACCACAGACTGTTGAATGTTTTAAAAAAGGACTTAAAACTTTCCTTTTTAGCAGAGCCTATGACCACTAAGTTGCTTTTGACCTTCAGGTGTCTTTCTTTTTTTCTTTTACTAATGTTTTCTTTTATTTGTGCTTGGCCTGTAGCACTTTGAGATTTATTTAAATGTAAAGTGCTTTATAAATTAAATATATTATTATTATTATTCTTATTAAGTGTTATCATGTGGAAAAAAATGGCCGCCACTGACAACAGTATTCAGATCAATTTTCTTATTTGCATGGTATAAAATATGATGTTGGTGATCTTGTTAGATAAATGTATTTACCATACCTAGTTTAAGAAAGTTTATACATGAAGAATACATATAAATCGATAAAAATTCAAGACGATTGCCATGATCAGCATGAACATTGTAATTGTAATAAAGTTTTGTATATTTCATATCATATAAATAATAATAACAATAATGCATTTTATTTGAAGGCGCCTTTCAAAGCACTCAAGGACACCGCACATAACAACAACAGTACAACAAAAGACAGTACAAGTACAGGACAATTTAGTGCAGATAAAATCAGTAAGAGGATGCAGTTACACAGTGCCGTCTCGGCACAGAGTTCAGACTCTGTAGTCCTCATCATATAGGAAGTCAACCGGGTCGGTTTAGGCAGGGCTGTGCTTCCAGGATGAGAGCAGTGCAATAGATAGGAATAGGGAAGGGTGTATGCAGGATTCAGATTCCGTAGTCCTCACTATACAGGAAGTCGACCGGGCCGGGTTAGGCAGGGCTGAGCTTCCGGGTTGGGAATAGTGCAATAGAGAATGAGAAAGAGTGTGTGCAGGGTTCAGACTCTGCCGTCCTCGCCATACAGGAAGTCAACCGGGCCAGTTTAGGCAGGGCTGAGCTTCTGGGGTGAGAACTGTGCAGTAGAGTGGGGTAAAGAATGGAAAAGAGGGTGCGCAGGGTTCAGGCTCTGCAGTCTTCACCATAAAGAAAGTCAACCGGGCCGGGTTGGGCAGGGTTGAGCTTCCAGGGTGAGAATAGTGCAATAAAGTGGAATGAAGAATAGGCAGGAGTGTGATTATATGATTAGGCTGATACAGAGTAGGCCACACGGAATAGGTGTGTTTTCAGGCGAGATTTAAAGGTGGAGACAGTGTCAGAAGTGCGAATGTCTGGTGGGAGAGAGTTCCAGAGGCTGGGGGCAGATCGGCTGGAAGCTCTTGACCCCATGGTGGTTAAGTTGGCAGATGGGGTAAAGAGCTGAATGGTCGAAGAGGATCGGAGGGTGCGAGAGGGATTGTGGATATGGATCAGTTCAGCAAGATATGATGGTGCCAGGTTATGAAGGATCTTGAAAGTGAGGAGTAGGATCTTGAAATCGATGCGGAATTTGATAGGGAGCATATGGTCAATCTCCATATATAATTATACATTGTATCATGCAGAAATAAAATCTGCAATGTATAATAAGGCCAGAATCTTCCTTTGTTCTCATATTCAAGATGGCCACCATTTACTTGCAAATATCACACATAAATGTAAGCGGTGCTAGTTAAAATTAACTAAAGGGAATTTAGTTTAAAGTGAAACTCTCACCAAAATGCAACCTAGGCTTTTTTTGTGAATGTATATGAGTCAAACCTTTGTGTAAAAGCATAATTACAACGAAGAAGCCAATTTTAAGATTGACAGTATTTCGGCTAAAACTCATTTTCAATGGGAGTGCATGGGGCACTTTTACGCTAGCATTAAAATCACTATTTTCAAAACACTAAGAAGGCTCGACACAACATGAAACTTTGCTCGTAGTATCACCAGGGTGTCCACACATAGTTCAACTAAACTACATACACTCTACCCAGACGTGTCGACCCGGAGTACACCTGGGCGGCCATGATGACAGCTAGAGGAAGAAGCTACTGCTAATGTGAGTTGTTCAAAAACTCTCTTTTTAGTAAACTCTGTGTACACAAACAATGTTCTCAATGCTCGTGTTCATGTATAGAGACCCTGGTGATTTTACAAGCAAAGTTTCATGTTGTGTCGAGCCTACTTAGTGTTTTAAAAATAACGATTTTGATGCTAGCGTAAAAGTGCCCCATGCACTCCGATTGAAAATGAGTTTGAGCTGAAAATGAAAATATGGTCAATCTTAAAAGTGCCTCTTTCGTAGTAATTATGCTTTTACACAAAGTTTTGACTCATACACATTTGCAAAAAAAGCCTAGGTTGCATTTTGGCGAGAGTTTCACTTTAATTTCAATCTTTTTCCTTAAACTTCATAAATACCTAAGTCTCAAAAATAGCGACATGTTGATGTCACCTTCAAGTCCTTCAATTCACTGGAAAGATCAGATGTGACTTGTGGCTTACAACTAGATAAATAAAGCTTATTTAGGAAAACACGTATTTTTCGCCCATTGACACCCTGTGCCACATAAATAGTTAACATGCTAAGGTGCTAATACTACGTTCCAAATGGTGGATTGCTGTTAATATAAGACTACTTAGAAGGAAGATAACGCAGAACCATGTCTGCTTTGTTTAGGCTTGAAAATACATAAATGAAACTTATTTTAGAAAAACCCTTATTATCATTTTCCCATTAACATCCTGTTTAACATAAATAGTTAACGTGCTAACATGCTAATACCACGTTTTAAATGGTGGACTGCTGTCCTCAGCAAGCCACCCCTTGCTGATCTTTCCTCAATGTATCCATGCACACATGAGGAAGCTGACACAAGCGTGTTATGACATATGGCCCATGCAGTACAAAATGGTCACTAGAAAATTGTGATCCAAACTGCTGATACCGATGTTGTGGTTCTAGCTGTGGCAACAGCTCAAGGTCTAAAGGCAGGGGATGAGCTTTGGTTGGCATTTGGTACTGGAAAGAGTTTACGATACCCAGCAGCCCATGAAATCTCAGCTGCACCTGGGCCTGAGAAGGCACATGCTCCTCCAGTGTTTCATGCTATGACTGGCTGTGACACAGTATCAAGCTTTGCTGGGCATGGGAAAAAGACTGCGTGGGCTGTGTGGGCTGTCTTTCCAGAGCTTACAAATGCCCTATTAGAATTGTCTTCTGCCCCACATGACATTCTACAGGAGGTAATGGCAACTATTGAAAGGTTTATAATCCAGCTCTATGATCAAACCAGCACATCCACAGACATAGACCAAGCTAGGAGGAAGTTATTTGCAAAGAGGCACAATGTGCAGTCAATCCCTCCAACAAAGGCTGCCCTAAAGGAGCATGTTAAGGCAGGAACACACTGGCCCAACCTTTGGACATCTGAAGCGTTTGGGGAGACTCGGACGAGGTCGGGAACAAATCTGTTCGGTGTGTTCAGCTGCGTCGGAAGCTTTCGGAGCCGCGCCAACGTTGTCTGCTCCGATTCAGCATGCGAAGTCTGAGGAGATTGGCTGTCAGACGTCTGAGCCAATGGATTCTCTGATTGGTTGTGTGCCAGCTAAATGGCCGTTCTGATTGGCGGTGTGCTAGCGAATCAACGCGGTGTGTCCGGGGCGGAATACTGTGTGCGCTTTGTTTCTCTATGCACTCTGTTCCGTCATTCCCCTGTTTTCATGTTTTGTAGTACTGGCACGAGACTAGTTGTTATGTCCATTCAGGACGAATTAATCTGTGTTCGTTTGGTAATGCCTCTGCATGTTTAGTATACAGCTGTTTTTATCTGAAATAGTTAAGTTTCGTTTTGATCGAAAGCAAAGAGAGTTGCATAAGCCTCTAGTTTACAACTCACAACACAAGTGCCATCTGCTTATTGCATCTCGTGCAAGTGCAGAACGTACACGCTACTGTGGAGTAGGCAGCACATCGAAGCGGTGTGTTCAATGCAACTTTTCTGCCGAACGGGTCAGACAAGAGGCAACAGAGTGGTTGGAGAGTGGTTGGATAAGGCAGTTGGACGTCTGGGCGGTGTGTGGGGGCCTTTAAGAGGGCAGTCTATCAAGGAGGCCATGTTAGGGGTCAGATGCTGGTGTCAACACCAGAGCTTCCCTCTCCTTGTAGATGGGGCTGGTCAAAGGCATCTGAGGGTCATTATGAACAATATTGGACATGCCTGATGTCTGATGCAGGCCAGTCCAGCTATGAACTTATCTCCTGCAAATGTAAGAAGGGTTGTGTCAAGCAGTGTAAGTGCAAAAAAGCTGCCTTAGACTGCACAGCTCTCTGTTACTGTGAAGGGGATAGCTGAGAGTCTTCCACGATTGACCCCATGTTTGGACAGTTACTATTGTCAGTTAGGCCTATCTTGCATTGTGAGCTTCCAAATAGGCTAAATACTAAAGTTGCCACCTGAATTCCTAATCATAAAAATGTGTGACCCCATTATCATTCATATCACAGGAATCCATGCAACTTTGAAGCAGTAATGATTTTCAAACCAGTCATGGCGGCCATTTTGAAATGTATTTGTATCATTCATGTGCAAACTCCAAAGAGGTAAATAAATGTAGTTAACTATATGATCAATATCATATTATAATCAACACACAAACGAAAATTCACATGGAAATGGTAGTCAATGGCTGCCTTTTTGAAAAATGGCTGCCACGGCCGCCATATTGAAAATTTGCAATGGCCCGTTGTCACTTTTTTTTTTTTTCATTTAATGCTTTTATCACAAAGTGCACGATTCTTTGGAATTATGCTGTTAAGCTGCCTGACTAATATGTAATTGTAGTATATGTCTCATGATAACCTGATTTGGTCTGTTGTTCCTCATTGTTGACATTTAAACCAGTTCCATTTACTGAGGAAAACTATCAGATGCAGTCAAAAGCAAACAGACATGATATATATTTAATAAAGAAAAATAATCAGCCTTAAAAAAAAGGCAAAGAAAATACATACAGTACAGTGTGTGGTAGCAGCGGTGCTCTGAGTCGGTAACCTAGCAACAGTGGAGGGGTCCGGAACCCTTTAAATGATAACTACTGGTGAGCAGCTCCCGTGGGTTTCCAAGTTTTTCGTAGTTTTTTTTTGTATTTCTGTTTTGATTTTCGTTGTGAGTTATGGCAACTCTTCTCCGGTGATAGACACTTTCCTTTTTGAACTTTTTCGGCACTTATTATGATGTTTCTGCTAGCCCTAGCAACGGAGGGTCAGGAGCGCATCATTAAGCGCATTGTTTACAGACGCGACCAGCCGGCTTCAGCACTGTTTGGGCTGACAGGGACGTGATAAGCAGCGGAAAGAAGAAAGGAGGAGGGATTGCACTGTATGTGAGTGAGAGATGGTGTAATCCCGGACATGTTTACGTGAAGGAACGTCTCTGTTGCCCGGACATTGAACTGCTGATTTGGGGGATGTGACCCTATTATTTACCCCGGGAATTCACGTCCGCCATCATCATCAGTGTGTACGTTCCTCCTTCAGCTGATGCAGTGGTGGCCTGTGACGTCATCCACTCCGCTGTTGCCCAGATACGGACGCAGCATCCTAATGCATTTATTGCCATCACTGGGGATTTTAATCACGTCTCACTGGACAAAACCCTCCCAACATTTCACCAGTATGTTGACTGCCCCAACAGAGAACGTAACACACTGGATCTTTTATATGCAAATGCTAAGGATGCATACAATCCCACAGCCCTCCCCTCCTTGGCAGATCTGACCACAACCTGGTCCTGCTGACCCCTAAGTATGTCCCTCTTGTTCAGCGGCAGCCTGTCCACACAAGGAGCGTGAGGAGGTGGACTCAGGAGGCTGCTGAAGCACTACAGGACTGCTTTGAGTCGACACGACTGGGATGTACTTGTTGAGCTACATGGAGAGGATCTCGACAGCATGACCGTGTGCATCACAGAATACATCAGGATAGGTGAGGGTAGGAACGTAGACTGACCGGTAAATCGAGAGCTTCGCCTTTCGGCTCAGCTCTCTCTTCACCACGACAGATCGATACAACGACCACACTACTGCGGCCGCTGCACCGATCCGCCTGTCAATCTCGCGCTCCATCCTTCCCTCACTCGTGAACAAGACCCCAAGATACTTGAACTCCTCCACTTGAGGCAGGAACTCTCGCCCAACCCGGAGGGAGCAAGCCAACTTTTTCCGGTCGAGAACCATGGCCTCAGACTTGGAGGTGCTGATTCTCATCCCAGCTGCTTCACACTCAGCTGTAAACCGCCCCAGGACATGCTGGAGGTCCTGGCTCGAAAGAGCCAACAAGACAACATTGCTTGCGAAAAGTAGAGATGAAATCCAGTGGCTCCCGAGCCAGACCCCCTCCGGCCCCTGACTGCGCCTAGAAATTCTGTCCATAAAAATAATGAACAGAAGCGGTGACAAAGGGCAGCCCTGCTGGAGTCCAACATGCACCGGGAACAGGTCTGACTTACTGCCGGCAATGCGAACCAGGCTCCTGCTCCGGTCGTACAGGGACCGTACAGCCCTTAGCAGAGGGACTCCGACCCGTACTCCTGAAGCACCTCCCACAGATTGCCTAGAGGTACACGGTCGAATGCCTTCTAGAAGTCCACAAAACACATGTGGACTGGGTGGGCAAACTCCCATGAACCCTTGAGCACCCTGCGGAGGGTATAGAGCTGGTCAAGTGTTCCACGGCCAGGACGAAAACCGCATTGTTCCTCCTGAATCCAAGGTTCGACTATCGGCCGAATCCTCATCTCCAGTACCCTGGAATAGACTTTCCCAGGGTGGCTGAGGAGTGTGATCCCCCGATAGTTGGAACACACCCTCCGGTCCCCCTTTTTGAATAGAGGGACCACCACCCCGGTCCGACAGTCCAGAGGCACTGTCCCCGACTGCCACGCGATGCTGCAGAGACGTGTCAGCCAAGACAGCCCCACAACATCCGGAGACTTAAGGTACTCAGGGCGGCTCTCATCCACCCCTGGTGCTTTGCCACTGAGGAGCTTCCTAACTACCTCAGTGACTTCAGCTTGGGTGATGAATGAATCAACCTCTGAGTCCCCAGCCTCTGCTTCCTCAATGGAAGGCGTGTCAGTGGGACTGAGGAGATCCTCGAAGTATTCCTTTCACTGCCCGCTCGAGGCCAACAGCTCCCCACCTCCACCGTGAACAGTGTTGGTGGAGGCTGCTTCCCCTTCCTGAGGCGCCGGATGGTTTGCCAGAATTTCCTTGAGGCCCCTATTGTTTTTCAAATGATTATTATTTTTTTCCCCCGCAAATGATCGCATTTTTCGCAAATGATCGCATTTTTCACTGCCTGAACATACCCCCAAAACTCATTAAATTTGGAGTATAAGTCACACTTGGCGAAAAATTTTATAAACTATTGTCGTCATGAATTTCCACCACTAGGTGGCACTATAATCAAGGAATGTGCGTGTTGGCTTATAACTCCCAAATACTTTGTCACACATTCAAAATCCTTATATCCACGCGTTCAGTGAATTCTGCTGAATCTCATGATATAGGCCAGGCCCATTTAAGACTCTGTTTTTTTTTCCGCAAATTCGCGAAATGTTGCAAGGCTACTTTTTCAAACTTCTCCCAGGCGATTTCACCAATTTGCACAAAATTTTGCACACAACATCTTTAGACCCTCCTGACAAAAATTTGTCAAAAGAATTGTGATAGTCCAAAAAATACTGAAGTTATTCAATGACAACTTCCTTCAGATTTGGTTCAAAACAGGAAGTGTTGCATATCTCCACATTGTGTGCTCCACCATATGTGCAGCCAGAGAAATTGTTCACCTTTTTAAGCTCTTTCAGCCCTCTTCCTTTTCAGCTTTTCAGCCTTTTAAAAATATTTATCTTTCTGCCTTTTCAGCTTCCTCATACATTCAGCTTTATGTTCAGCTAGAGAAACTGTTAAGTTATCAAACTGTTCACCTTTTTAAGCTGTTTCAGCCCTCTTACTTTTAAGCTTCAGCTGGAGAAAGTGTTCAGCTATCAAAATATTCAACTTTGTTAGCCCATTCAGCCTATTACTTTTCAGCCTTTCAAATTCTTGACCATTCAGCCTTGCTAATGGATACAAACCTCTGTTTAACAGTCTGTAGAGTCACACAGTGTACTTTCATTATCTATTGTCGTCCTCTATTTCCACCAATAGGTGGTGCTATAATCAATGAAAGTGCATTGACTGAATTGTGCTGAATCTCGTTATATAGGCCATGCCCATTTCCGCCTACCGGCGAGGGCCCATTCATCGCTGCTTTCAGCTTTAATTTGGTACTTGTTTTTATTATAGCCTAAGTTAGGCTGCCTAACTATACAAATGTTGTTGTCTCCATCACGTCTGGCCTCGATGAGTCGCCTGTTGCAGCCTTTAAATAAGATGACTTGCAGAAATTATACAAATAGCAGTAATGACAATAATAACTAGACAATTCCCCGCCGTGGGAATCGTGAGAGTGGGCGTGAGAGTGCGCTTTGCCCCGTGACGAAAAAGCAAACATGGTATCAGCAAAATTTCTTCACCATCAGGCGGGAAAGGCCTTAAAGAACACACTCATCAAGTCTTGTGGTCCTAGTTTCAGAAATGTGGTAGCAAGAGCAAGTTAAAAAAAGAGTCTAGTTTCGCAAATCCTTATCCCGATTTACAATGGAGTGAATGGAGCAATTGAGAGCTACACTTGTCAGTTCGAGGAAAATAATTCAAAAACCGTAAATCCTACCAATAGAGTAGACACATTGGGAGAAAGAAGACAAGTGTGGCTTCAACTTTGGAAAATAGCACTGTTTTTGACTGAAATTTGTGGCATTAAAGGGTCAGCGTTCAAAAACTACACATTGTAGGAAAAAAGTTGAAGACACCTAATCCTAATACATAGGATTTGTGCCTACATTTTCAAGTTTGAATGGTGTTTCTAGGTGAATGTATGCCAGAGCAGGTGATGTTGGACAAATGTTGAAGATTTGCGACTTTTTTTACCTCGTCCCATTCATTCCTCATGGGAAACTCGTTGCAGTTTTTCGTGTCTTACGATGCGAAAAATTAATGTTCTGGAAAACTGAATGATAGCATACCGAGTCAGATCGAGCCGCACGGTTTGATATCTTACTTGTTTGTGTGCGCTCAACGGTGTGGGACGAGTTAACGACAAAAAAAAAGGGCTCTCACTCTCATTCATGTCTTCGTGACTTACGGAGCGAAAACATGAATGTTCTAGAAAACTGATTAATAATCTGTGTGTATATCTGTGTGTGTGTGTGTGTTTGTGTGTCTACGACTTTTTTGACCTCGTCCAGTTCATTTCTCATGGGAGAGTTTATAAAGGTTTTCGTGATTTACGTTGCAAAAACATGAATATTGTGGAAAACTGATTAATGAATCTGTGTGTGTCTGTGTGTGTGTGTGTCTTTCTGTCTGTTTTTTTTTCCGTCTGTGTGTGTCTGTCTGTGTGTGTGTGTGTCTGTCTGTGTGTGTCTGTCTGTGTGTCTGTTTGTGTGTGTCTATCTCTGTGTGTGTGTCTGTCTCTGTGTGTCTGTGTGTGTGTGTGTGTGTGTGTGTCTGTGTCTGGCACTCCCTCTGCACTCCATAGCAACCGTGGCTGAGACAGCTACTTTCAGAGCAATTTCAGCCTCACATCTAGGATGTCAAACTAGTGCTATTTATCCAAAACTAAACATGATATCGGCAAAATGTCTTCACCATCACGCGGGAAAGGCCTTAAAGAACACACTCATGAAGTTTTGTGGTCCTAGTTTCAGAAATGTGGAAATAAGAGCGAGTTTAAAAAAGGTGCAGTTTGGAAAATCCTCTCCCCCGATTTACATTGGAGTGAATGGGACGGTTGAGAGCTACTCTTGTCTCTTGTGGCCGGGATCGTCACAGAAAGAAAAAAATTCTGAGGATTTTTTTGAGTTTCCCACACTCTGTCAGTTGGCTGCTGCACGAACATTCCGCCATACACACTCATTGAAAACCCTGAATTTTTCCAAAATCATTCACCATCATTAAGGGGTCAGAGTTCAAAAACTACACATCGTAGGAAAAAAGTTCAAATACAACTCAAATAGACAAGACTTGTGTCTACAAATTTGAATGGTGTTTCTAGGTCTATGTATGCCAGAGCAGGAGATGTTTGAAAAACGTTGAAGATTTGCGACTTTTTTCAACCTCGTCCCATTCATTCTTATGGGAAATTTTTCACAGTTTTTCATGACTTATGTTGTGAAAAAATAATATTCTGGAAATCTGAATGAAAGCAACCCGAGTCAGATCGAGGCGCACATTTTGATATATTTTTTGTTTGTGTGCGACCAACGGTGTGGGACGAGTTAGTGACAGAAAAAAGGATGTAAGATGAATAACTAGACAATTCCCGCCGGGGAATCGTGAGAGTGGGCTTCGCGCTTTGCCCCGTGACGGAAAAAAAAAAAGATGAAATCTAAAGCAAAAGTTGAATCCCACGTTGATAATTTGGACTTTTATCTACATTTTAAAGTTTGAATGGTGTGTCTAGGTCAAAGTATGCCAGAGATGTCGATGTTTGAACTCTTCCTTTCGATCTTTTCACCTGGTCTCATTCACTTTGTGTGTGTGTGTTTGTGTGCGTGTGTGTGTGTGTCTCTCTCAGTTCTGTGTGTCTGCAACTTTTTTGATCTCTTGCTATTCATTCCTTATGACTAACGTCACGAAAACATATGAATATTCTGGAAAACTGATTAATAATCTGTGTGTGTGTGTGTGTTTGCGTGTCTGCGACTTTTTTGGCCTCGTCCCATTCATTCCTTATGGGAAAGTTTACAGAGGTTTTGAATATTCTGGAAAACTGATTAATAATCTGTGTGTGTGTCTGTTTGTGTGTGTGTGTGTGTGTGTGTGTGTGTGTTTGTGTCTTTCAGTCTGTGTGTGTCTGTTTGTGTGTGTCTATCTCTATGTGTGTGCCTGTCTCTGTGTGTCTGTGTGTGTCTGTGTCTGGCACTCCCTCTGTTGGCCCAGCTGATCCTGGTTGCCATGGGGATGGTTGTCAACGGCCATAGCAACCGTGGCTGAGACAGCTACTTTCAGAGCAATTTCAGCCTCACATTTAGGATGTCAAACTAGTGCCATTTATCCAAAACCAAACATGATATCGGCAAAATGTCTTCACCATCACGCAGGAAAGGCCTTAAAGAACACACTTGTGAAATTTTGTGGTCCTAGTTTCAGAAATGTGGAAATAAGAGCGAGATTAAAAAAAAGGTGCAATTTGGAAAATCCTCTCCTCGATTTAGATTGGAGTGAATGGGACGGTTGAGAGCTACTCTTGTCGGTTAGAGGCCTATAATTCAAAAATCGTAAATCCTACCGAGAAAGTAGACACATTGGGAGAGAGAAGACAAGTGTGGCAACAACTCTGGAAAAAACTGTTTTTGAACTTGATTTGTGGCCGGGATCATCAGAGAAAGTTTCCCGCACTCTGTCAGTTGGCTCCCCCACTCTGCTGCACGAACATTCCGCCATACACACTCATTGAAAACCCTGAATTTTTCCAAAATCACTCACCATCATTAAGGGGTCAATTTTCAAAAACTATACATCGTAGCAAAAAAGTTCAAATACAACTCAAATAGCCAAGACCTGTGCCTACATTTTAATGTTTGAATGGTGTTTCTAGGTGAATGTATGACAGAGCAGGAGATGTTTGAAAAAAGTCACAGATTTGCAACGGTATTGACCTCGTGCGACCAACAGTGCAGGAGGAGCTAGTGACAGAAAAAAGGCGGGAGGGAGAATAATAAAAAGAGGCGTGAGCAATAACAATAGTGGGCTGGCGAGCACAGCCCACTATTGTTATAGAGGTGTCCATAGTGGGCTGGCAAGCACAGCCCACTAACTAGAACTGCAAGCAGTTATGAACGGGGGCCAAGCCACCCCCCGACTCAGACCCCGCGCATCGCAGAGCCCACGGAAGATGGCCCAAAGGATGACGGGCTCGGGGCAAAGGTGAAGACACAGGCCAACGTCTGAGCCGTGGTATTCGCTGTAATGGAAAGTGCACTGGAAGAGCAAAAGGCTGAATGTGTGCCGATTTGGATTTGTTGTACTAAGCCACGCCCACATTGACCAGTAATGACCACCTTCAAGATCTGGCCTCAGGATTGGCCCTACATCATACCGACCAAATTTTGTAAAAATCGGTATAGCCGTTCAAGCGATATAAACTTACCATCTTTTTAGCGCCCCCTAGCAGCCAAACTTCGCCAAATTCAGCTCATCCCTTCCCAGTGTCATGGCAACCAAGGAACTCAAATTTGGTGTCATTAGCATTTAGTTTGACCGAGATATCAAACAGTTGACATTTTTATAGCTAGCAAAAGAAATTTGTCGTTAATAATTTGCACATTTTTTGACCGAGCAAAATTCTTTTGATAACTCTAGACCAGGTCCAGCTGAAGAGTGTACGTACCAAGTTTCACGCAAATCGCACAAAAGCCCAAGGAGGAGTTCGAAAAAGTAGGTTTTGCATACGTGGCGATTTAGCGAACGAATTGTGCAGCAGAAGTGGGCGTGTCCTATGTCAGAAAACCCAGCTCTATTCAGGGAACATATGTATATAAGGTTTGCAAATATATTATTTAAAATGTGGAAGTTACAGGCATTGCATCCATTATAGCGCCACCTAGTGGAGTACATGTGCAAGTTTAAGCATGGAAGAACTGTGTCCTATTCTATATGTACCATATAAATTTCAAAGCTCTCAGCACAATAGTTTGGCTGAAATCAATGTTTGTTGTTTATCTTGTAAGAAGCAATGCCCACATTGACCAGTCATGACCACCTTAAAGATATGGCCTCAGGATTGGCCCTGTATCATACCGCCAAATTTCGTGAAAATCGGTGTAGCCGTTCGCGAGATATAAACTTCCCATATTTTTAGCGCCCCCAGTGGCCAAAATTTGCCAAATTCGGCTCATCCCTACCCAGTATCATGGTAACCAAGGATCTCAAATTTGGTGTTAATAGACTTTAGTTTTACCGAGATGTCAAACAGTTGACATTTTTATAGCCAGCTACAGAAATTTGTTCGTCAATAATCTGCGCATTTTTTGACCGAGCAAAATTCTTTTGATAACTTTAGATCAGGTCCAGCTGAAGAGTGCACGTGCCAAGTTTTACGCAGATCGGACAAAATCCCAATTTTGGTATGGAAGAACTGTGTCCTATTCTATATATACCATATAAATTTCAAAGCTGTCAGCATAATAGTTTGGCTGAAATTAATGTTTGTTGTTTTTCTTGTAATAAGCCACGCTCACATTGACCAGTCATGACCACCTTCAAGATATGGCCTTAGGATTGGGCCTACATCATACCGACCAAATTTCGGTGTGGCCGTTCAAGAGATATAAACTTCCCATATTTTTAGCGCCCCCTAGTGGGCAAAATTTGCCAAATTCGGCTCATCTCTTCCCAGTCTCATGGCAACCAAGGATCTCAAATTTGGTGTTAATACCATTTAGTTTGACCGAAATATCAAACAGTTTACATTTTTATAGCTAGCTACAGAAATTTGTTCGTTAATAATTTGTGCATTTTTTGACCGAGCAAAATTCTTATTCTTATTCTTATGCCCCTGAAGGCGGATATATGTAGTTTTTTGTGTCTGAGGTACGTGCAGGTGTTTGGACCAACCCTCCAAATTGCACTGCCCTCCCATGCACGGTTTAGCCTGCAGCCCCACTTTTAGCGGGAGAAAAAAAATCCTTACAATTAGGGTTCCTAGCCCCACTGGTCCTAGGAAAAGTGTCTGCTTGCTGCTTTCCTCGGCCCCTCGGGCTTGGCCCCCTAATAATCACGAGAAAAACAATAGGGACCTCGCAGGTCGAGACCTGCTCGGGCCCTAATAATAATAATTTGAAAAACAATAGGGACCTTGCAGGTTCCCTGCTCGGGCCCAATAATCATTTGAAAAACAATAGGGACCTCACAGGTCGTGACCTGCTCGGGCCCTAATAATAATCCCTAGAAAAACAATAGGGACCTCGCAGGTCGACCTGCTCGGCCCCTAACTAGAAAAACAATAAGAACCTCGCAGGTCGTTACCTGTTTGGGCCCTAAAAAATAATAATCCTTTGAAAAACAATGGGGACCTTGAAGGCTCCCTGCTCGGGCCCTAATAATTCCTCTCACGTTTAATGTCTACAATCGGCTTCAATTTACCACCACACCCTGTGGCCAATACCCTTTGCCTCCAAAATGCTCGTAGGCATGGCTGAGAGTTTGCTTACAGGTGCGCACATTCTCCTGTCAAGTTTGTTTTTATAAATCACGTTTACATGGCAAGTGGCGTATGCCCATTTTGTGCATAGGCAATGTTTATAAATGAGAGATCTGGGTCAGCTTTGAAAAAAATAGATGTATTTATTGAAACCTTTAAAAAAAATGTTTAATAATAATTCTCACAGCCTGGGTGTCTTAAACACATATCTGTTGTCCTCGTTATTTGTTTTAAGAGTAAGGGGCTTGAAGAGAGGGGATGGGGAATACTACAAATAATATGAATTTGAAAAACACACATAACATAAAAGACAAAACAAAAAAATCAGCCAGTGATTTTCTATCAATGATCTATTTATTAATTCATTGTGAATATTCATACATAAATCTGATTTTCTCAAGAAGTAGTGATGTCTGACAAACAAGAAGTGGTATCAATAAACTTTACATTCAATGCAGTTAATTCCAGTTAGCTCATTGGTGTTTTTTGGACTTCTTTAATATTACAAATATATAAATGATCTACCAGGTGATAACAGTGATATGGCGTCAGGTCTACTTTAGGTCACAATAATACTTCACGTCTTCAAAGAAGGGTGTACAGACACACACACATGCACACACGCTAAATATAGAATAAATTCAGCATAATATGCTGATTAGGAACACAACTAAAGACTACAACTTGCAGGCTTTAGTAACCCCTTAGACTCGGAGGCTGTTCCTACTCAAATGTGATCAGAGACACAGAGTTTGCTGTGTCAGTCAGAACAACAAGCAGAAACTAACAAGTGCCACGTCCTTTAAATTTAGCATTTATCGCAATAGTGTACGTTTTCAGGGGAGAGCCAGTCAGTCAGTCAGTAATAGGAAGGCTGCAGACTCCTTAGCAAAAGGAAAGTTAGCATTGTATGCACTGCTGTGGTGTGTAAAAATGGGTACAGTGTGTTAGTGTGTTCTTCACTGCAATAATGCAGTGCCTCAGTGTGGATTTTTAATTTGTGCATGTGTGATTTGTAAGTGCTTTGTTTCAAGCGAGAGTTGTTTAATAAAAAAAAAATCCAAAAGCTTGAATACAAAATCAAATGTTTACATGCATTCTCGTACTGCGAAAAGTTAGAATAATAAATAACTGTCATAATTCAAATATTTTATAAAGGATGCATCACGGATAAGGCCCCACACATCTGAGAAAAAAAACTCTTAACTTAAACCAGACAAAAAAAAAGGTCCATATTTTGGTCTTATTAAGAATTGTGGGGATAAACAAAGAGATCAGTATCATATAAAAGTCCCTGCTGAACAAAATATATTATTGTTGAGTATGGCACCATCCAAGATCGGTTTGTTGAGGGTTACCTTTCTTTCAGGAAAGTTAACTGACAAAAACTTTAAATTGTATGCGTTTATAATTACCAGTGCCACCGGGTCGATAGTGTACATTCTAGAAGATGCTGATTGTGTGCTGAGTGTTTATTCTCTGCTTGGTAACAGAATATTGAATCAATGTATACAAAGAAATCTCAGATTTCCAGAAAGGGGTAATGTTATGAGAAGATGTTTGAAAAACAAAAACAAGTCATTATATTCCGACAATAAAGTTGTAATTTTAGGATGAGAAAATAAAATATAATTTATGTTGTTGTAGAAATGAGTCGAAGTTTTATGAGAAAACAATTTGTAACGTTAGAATGTTCCATTTTATCAATTTAGTCATGGATTTATCAGAAAAAGCCGCAATATAATTAAATAATGATATAATCTTACCGAAAGAATTCATATTTCAAAAATTTAAGTTGTAATATAATATTATGAGACTCATATAGTAAACAGCTCAGGGCTGTTAATAAATTCAGAGATAGCATCACAGAATATAGTCCAAATGTTGTGAAAGGCAGTCAGGAACAACTGCATACTGTGCACATCAACACTGTGTGTAACATAACTTTAATAGCTACTATACAGTGTTGACATGTGATTGAATATATTACTGTCAAGATATACTCAAACATACATATGCCAATTAATCAATGGAATTTTACAATAAACAGCATTTTGTTCTAAAAACAACCTCCTTTTGCCTGTAATGATATGTTCTTATGAAATCAAACTTTAATCAGAAATGTTCAACTTTGAAATACAATTCTGACTTTATATAGTAATATTATGACTTGCCTTTTTTAAAAATACAAAATTAGAACTCATTCTTATAATTTTTTGTTTGTTTATTTTAAAAATAATATATCTCATACTGTTGTATATTTTCCTCAGTCATATCCAATTACTAAATATTGTAATATTATGGTTGCATTTGTAAAGTTTTATCATAATATTATGACCTTGTGTTGTAAAATAACAGCATTATGTTGTAATATTAGGACATTTTTTCATAAAAATACAATTTTATTACAAAAAGCTGTGATTTCTCAAGATTCTTGATTCATTTTTAATTAACAATGGCCCTAATACTCTGCCATAACTCTCAAAGCATTTCAGCTTACAGTTTGTTAAATTCTGCTGTGTGTGTGCTCCATTGTCTACTCCATAACTTGTGTGTGTGTGTTTGTGTGTTTTCAACGCAGCCAGGAGCAGGGCACCCATTGGGGTTCGGTGTCCAGTTTGTTGATGAGTCGCAGCAGCTCACTGTAGGCTTTGTCCTGGTCAATGTTGACGATGACTGCATCAAACAAGTGACCGCAGCTCTGCTCCATCTCCCGGGCTTTCTCAATGATGTCGCGCAGCTCCTCGGGCTGTTTACAACACACGGCACAAACATACATATTACGAAGGCAACCTTTTGGAGATGTACACACCAGTGATATTTACTTATTTATTTATTTAAGTGCAAACAGACAGTGTAGACAGTTAGACAGGAACCTTTGGGTTCTTGTTATCTTTAGCCAATAAGGCTCGGAGTCTTTCCTGGGAGGGTGGAGCTATGAAGATGATGTAAGGCTTCAAGTCGGAACTTCTCAGCACCTTTAGAGCCTGTACACACGCACATGCACACACACAAAGAATGTAACTTTTGAACACATGTTCTGTGATTTCAGATTCTCTCTCCTCACTCTCCACTCTCTCTGCCACTTTGCTCGGTCCATGTGTATGTACCAACCTGTGTGTGCAGACAGAGCACACAGATTTTTCCAGTGTTGATGACCTGTCTCACAGAGTCTGTACTTGTCCCGTACAGGTTCTTCTCAAACTCACCAGACTCAATCAGCTTACCTGAGAAAAACAGGAGAGAATGACATATTTATTCTAGCGTTGACACGGTATCATTTCTTTACACTAGGAAAAAGATGTCTATACTATATCACTCCGACATTTTTGTAGCACTATACTACACTGTGTGACGTACCACGATGTGATGTTGTAACATTTCATTTTCTGAGTTCAGTCTGAAAATTATACTTCAGCCTTCAAACCAAGGGCTCACTTTAGTTCCAGGCTTATGATACCGTAACTGTATGAGTAAGCAAGGCACGGCATTATTTTTGTTGTTTTTTTAATCTTCTCAATGGCACCATATATAAACATTTGAAAAGAGATATAACAGACATATAACAATAACAAAATGAATTTACAGTTACGGTATCTGGGTTCTTTAAACGGTATGACTTGCAGTCAAACCACATTAAACAAAATCAATCAATCAGCCAATCAAACTTTATTTGTACAGCACCTTTCAAACAAATGAAAAAGCAATCCAAAGTGCTTTACAAGTGACTGAAAACAAAAACATGGGATATTCGGAAAACAAAGATGGATTTAAAGACTAATGCACACCAATTGCAATAAAATGATTAGTTAAAGTAATACAATATAAAAATTTGAAAGATAAATAAAGATGAAATAAAGTATTATGTGTAAGTCGATTTAAAAAATACTAATAACATAAAACAGAATAAAGTTTTTAAACAAAGCTAACATTATCCCTCCATTGGCATTTTTAGTCCAAAGAGCTTACCAGAATCAATTAAAAAATGAAAGTTCCTTTTCAGAAAAATGTTTCACTATAAAGCACACAGAGTTTACCAGTGTTTGAAATGTGCTATGTAAATGGCTTGTCTTGTGTAATCTGATTGTCTTGAAGTGTTCCATGAACAATCACTATCTGAATTTTTTTCTAGTTACTGGATTATTACGATGCAAGGCATTATAAAAAAATGTTTATACACACAGTTCTGTATTTATCACACGTACTGCATACCTGCATAGCTGTAATATTCATTCCACCCCAACAGCCACAGAGTTCACTGTCTACGTTACTACCGCAGTCACTTGACACTTTTGTCTGTGTATTTGTATGTATGAGTGCTTATGAATGTGTGTGCATTTTTACAAGTAATATTATGTTTTCCTGTTTTTACTGACTTGTTAAGTGTACAGAAACTCTATGGGTGATGTGCACTTTAAAGAAACTGACGCTGAAGTTGAAGTTAAGACTGAAGACTGTCGGACGAAATAATCAATTCATATCTGTCAGTATTCAGTAACAAAATCTTACCTACTGCCTGTTCTGCCTCAAAGGTCTGACGAGACACAAAGTGGTAATCCCGACCACTCAGCTCACCTTCTCGACGGCTCCGCGTGGTGTCTACAACACACACTCAGGTGAGTACAAAAACACATAGAAGTGTATGCTTCAATGCACAGTGTGTGTGTGTGTGTGGGTTTGTCAGTCTTACGCGGTACAGCTCCAGCGAACCGCTCTGGTTGGTAGCTGAGCAGCCTCTGTCGTAGCTCTGCCTGACCGCAGCTAGTTGGACCGATCAGTGCAATTGGCCGCTTTCTGTTGGCTGGCTGGTGGTAGAGAGCCATTTCCTCATAGGTGAGAATCTCCTCATTATCAATATCTGGGCCAATGAAAAGAAAGAACTGAATGAAAAAATGATGTTATGGTCCAAAGGAAAAACTGTAAGTAGACCGATCAGAAGGAGAAAGTGAAAATATCAATACCACTTATACAAGTGGGTTTGATCATGCAACAGCTATTCCAACTCTAAGCTGATACTAAAATAAAAATGGTTAACACTGTTTGTTGAAATATTTAGTCCAATGTTGTAAACCTTATTTCCTGACAGTTAAGCATGCATGACTACATGTTTATATGCGCACGAGAGTTGTTCCCCTATTACATTTGATGACCTACAAGACAGGCAACCAGGTCATACCATCGTTCCTGTGACTGTTGTAAAGCAGCTTCTTTCTTTTCCTCTTGTTCTTCTTTGCACACCACAGCTTCCCTAAAAACAATGCAGACAATTTCAACTTCACACTGTGAAGCTCATTCATGAACACAACCAATTTAATCACAGTCATCAGGTGAAAGAGTTATAGTGGAACTGACCTGATTTCTCAGGCTCCTTGTCTTCTTCTATGGTTTGTTTCATGGCTTCTCTCTGCTGCTGGAAACTCTTCCCTGTGGGTGAAAAATAGAGAATATGAGAGAAAACAAAGAGCAGTCACATGGTGCAGTACAGAGTGGAACAGACTTTTATGCAGTGGAGTTACAGCCAACCATCTTGCATTTCACCTAACAGTCTTAAAATGAAACCCAAAGACAAACAAACAAACAAAACAATGATCTGAGCCACAGACAGACAGACGTACCTGGTACAAGTCCAGCCAGTGGCTGGTTATCCTCATCTCCATCCCTGTAAGCCTGCCACCAGTTGGGGTCCGACTGGCTGATGATGTGGAGAATATCTCCTTTCTGGAAGGACAAGCCAAGCTCTCTGCACGGCACATAAGGGTCATCTGATGGGTCATAGTCGAAATGCGCCTTCACATGGATCTGAAGGAGAGACAGAAGTGACATGGAGATTCATGAGAAGTTGGACTGGGTTTATATTTCCAACAGGAAAACAACTGAGACATCTTAGAATCTAATTTCTGTCAACAGATTATTATTTCTGCTTTTATAAAATTGTTGCTCCGATGCAGAACTCACCACATTTTCTTTGACAGGAGGAGGTTTGCTCTGAATGCTGGGAATAAGTACAAAGGTCAGGATGCCATGCATGTCCGCCTGACAAAAGAAAGAGAGAAAGAGAAAAACACTTCTTATTTATCAGCTTGGCTTCATCACCTATACTGTAAGCATTTAACCTTATTGCTTTGTTGCTCTTATGTTATCGTTCTTCATGTAATGAAAGCAGCAGTAAATACTGCAATCAACATGAAGGAAACTTTTGTACGAAATCTTAAAACAATTCAGAAAACGAGATATTGGTAGGTAAAACAAGGCTATTTTTTAGATGTATACTGATCACTACATTAATGAACTGTGTTAAATATGTGCACATGGACATAATTACAAGAATATCAAAGACTTGGTTGACATCTTTCCCTCTCATCTCGATGCCATTTATCTCCAATATTTCATCTCCTTCAGATAGAAGTCCACTCCGTTCAGCTGCTCCGCCTCGAACAATACGACTGATCACTACACTGTCCATTTCATTACGAACAGTTGCCCCCTAGAGGAGACATACAGAAAGACAGATGGACATGACTGTTATTTACTGTATACTGGTCCCATGGAAGATAAAGCATTTTATGAATGAATCTGTTACTGACACATCTACTGAAAGTTTACTTATCCTATAGGTAGGCTTAAAATATTTAACAGAGAACAAAATCAGTGTTTAATATTTAAAAGAGGGCCTCAATACCATGATAACTTGACACACTTTACTTACTTCAAATTAGGGTTGCACGATATGGCGAAAAAAATCATATAGCAATTATTTCTGACGATTGTCAGATGAATGTGATACAATTTGGATTTGTGGAAATAATTATTTTTCCATTACAATTTTCATTTTCACCAATAAATCTAGACTCAGAATCATGATGATGGGACAATTGCTTGGGTCTAAACAAATAATTTTTCTTACATCTGGAGATGAAGATTTGTAAGCCATCTCTGAAGTATTACAGTAAATCATCATAATAGTGTGTTGTCAGACATTTTAACCTTTTCAAAAAACTGCAGCTACTGTGATTTGAATATTGCATTTGACCATTGTGATAAGATTAAAATTAATCTTTCAGTCCAAAATCGCATTATGCGTTTCTCAGAAGCATAATTATGACTCTGGGAGGGTATTTTACATTTTACAAAATTGTTCGCCAAATTAGAAAAGCAAAGTAAAGTAGTGTATGATGCTTTGTGACTATAAAATAAATAGACTTGAATTTGACTTTTTATGGCTTCTGTTATATTATTCCATCCATGTTTTGGTGTATGGAGTGAATGACACTAGCAAATACTTAAACTATGAAAGACTGCTGGAACTGAAATGTGCGTGAAGGGAGTTTGTGTCATTTTTCTTGGCCATGTACACTTCATGCTGTATGATTATTTTGAAGTGATGAAAAAATTTCAAGTTTGCTGTTTTCCAACAGGATTTACATTTGGCTTAATTTTATCCTGTAGTGTGTTCACTGAAGCCAAAGGGTCTTCACATAAGTGACAGGGCACCTTTTTCTGTAGCAGTTCTATTTTCTCTTCACTTGTTCCCCAACCCAGTCTTCAAAGACTTTTGAGTTATTTTCTCGATTTGAGTTGCGCCAACTACAGCATTTATAATATTTCAGAATTTTTCTGTCCGTTAAAATGACATAGTTGCCAAATACTGCTAGCTAATAGAGTAATAGAATTAGTGGGTTTAGTGATCATGAAGGGTTTGTTATCCAATAAGCTTATTATCTGTTCCCACTTATCCAGTGCAGGGTCACTGGTGGGCTAGAGATAGATGATTCTACTACAAAGCAGGTGGAAACCTGTACATCACAGCTCTGATATATGAGGCTATACTACCATTACACTTCATTCCCATTAACCTTACCTAACCTGACTGTGGCAAAAAACTCACACCTGGAAGAAAACATGCAAACTTCCCACAGAAGAATTCCAGTCCTCATAATGCTAATGGATTAAAAGCTAGTCTGGAGCTCTCTATGGATGAGTGTCTTTCTCCTTCAATCTGAATGAGTATTGTATCTTACCAGTGGAATGTCTTGGGCTTTCTCTATACGAGCTATCTTGACAGTCTCCCCTCCCCACTGGGTCAGTGTTTCTCCTTGGGTGAGCAGCAGCTCAGGCTGCATTTCCCTCTCCGCTATGTCATCATGGGCCAGGAGCAATGACTACAAAACACACATACAAACACACACAAGCCCCTTTTAGATAGAAAATGCACCACATTTGCAGCAGGGTAAAGGCTGCAATCTGCCGCCTTGTCTATGTGAAAGGGTGTAAAAAAGGTGTAATATTCCTTCTTTTCAAAAAAGCGACCACTGGGGTTGGCATAAACATGTGACGTGAACTGAAGCACTAAGTTGGGTGTGAACAGTGACTTACAACACATGCATCGGAAGAATTGCTACGCAGCTGCCCACACAAGGCCGGCAGGATGCAGCATAATCATGAATGGCCACTACCCCGTCATGGGTGCTTCCCCCCTGCCGTGCTATTAAATGTAGCGAAATTTGATATTTACTTAATTATAGACCCATGGCCCATATTCTCGCCTCCTCAGTCAAACACACGCCGATCTTAAACCCCCGCTATTAAAGGAAGCGTGCGAAGGAGCGCCTCGCCCCCTCCGTTAGCTGCCTCAAGCACCAGACAGCTAACGGGGAGCAGGTCGAATTTGTCTTCAAAATAAGGGCTTTACATTGCACCCCATTGGAATTTAGAAGTGGGTTCTTAGGGGGGGGGGCTTTTAATTTGAAAGTAGCGACCATTAGTAGCTTGCCGCTACAACAACAAGCGGACAACCAAGACAGCTACAGAGACCGAGAAGACGCTAGCATCTCCCGGGGCTCAGCGGCTTTCCAGTTGCTCATCTTGATGTCCGTGGATGAAGTGATTAACTTACTGCTGTAATCAGCTGTTTCCTGGTTTTAAAATCCCAGCTGTGGGTCGCACAACAGTGCACGTGATTGACACCTCCGCCCATCTCACACAATTGCCGGCACATTGACGACTTTGATTTACATAGCAATGGAGGTGGCAAAAAGTATAACCTCCGAGGCATCATATTGGCGGACCAAAATAGACCCCCAATATACCGCCTTCTGTCTAAATCCGTGGACCTGGCCGCAAAAAGGACAGTCAAATTGGCAGGTTGCTGCCCAGTATAAAAACAGCTACAGAGACACAAAGCTAAATTACTGGAGCAGTGACGGTCATTAGGGGATTCTTTTGCATAATTGATCTTACAGCTTTGTGTGTTCATGTGTGTCTCTACCTGGATGCGTGTGTCAGACAGCAGGTTGTGGAGTTCGAGTCCCTCTTTGTTTTGACTCGATTGGGTGAGATTTCTGACCTAAAACCATGGCAAAACAAAACAGCATTGGTATCATCACGAGAAATTCTACCACAAGCTTTTAGTTTATGTGTAACCCCTATCATCCACTAATTGACCATTTACATCCACCAGGTGCTAGTTAGCAACTAGCTTATCGCCATTCATTCCTCACAATTATTCACTTTCACTTTATTCATGCTTTTATATAGAATTAACTTGCATCACCACCATGTTGTATTATGAAAGTGTTAATTTACTTGAATCCAACAACATTTGCAATGAGAAAATAACTTACATTTATGACAATCTTGTCAAAGATTGACAAGACATTGACAAAAACAAGTTGACTCCCTGTTCAACATTGCTTGCCTACAGTGTTGACATGAACCTGATGCTTGTTGTCACAATCGTTAAGCTGGCATATTCAGATAGGTGCAAAGTTTATATGTTTAATGCTTTACTCTTGTGTCTTGAATTGGTCCAGATATGAAGCTTTAGTAGTGAGAAAACTCACTTTTGGTTTCTCAAGTCACCCCTTCCTGGGTTGAAACAAAAGACTGGGAAACATGTGGAGGTGGGTAGGTTCACTACTTTGTCAAACACAGTAATGAATACAGTTAATTTGCAAATGACTGCAATCTGTTTTTAAATTGCATTTTACACAGTGTACCAACTTTTTGGGAATAAGGATTGTATGATATATTATCAGCGTGGCAACTGCAGACATTTCTGAACATCACAGTGTCATTTTGCATTAGGAGATTATCTGTCTCATTATATTCTAATGCTGTTAAATGCTCTGACATCAGGTTTAAATCCCACAAAGGGACATCATATAATTTTGGTACATTGGTATTTTAAAAATACCAATGTATGAAATAGATGAAGTGAATCAGAGGCTTACCAAGATGTAGCTCGAAGAACATTGGAGAAATTTCTGCCTAATTTCAAAATGAGTTAAGAAGTTTCAATCTGCCTCTGGCCTAAAATAATCTAAAGCTAGGAGGAGAAAAGTTATTCGATAGACTATATTGCAGTACTTTGAGAGCTTGAAATTCCCCTGTCCACTGTGACTGTTTTTAGTTTCATAATTTTTTCTCTACTACATTAACATTTACAAAGGAATATGTATCTGGGAGTTCAGTATGAACTTTTCTTCTCTAAAGACACATGCAGAGCAGGGTTGAGGGATGCCAACATGGAGCAAAAATGATGTGCTGCTCTTTATTGAGATCCCACTGAAATGAGGCATGAAGTGCTCTCACAGCTTGCCAACTCAACACGGTGGACTCAACAGCACTAGTGTTTAAGCTCTAATTGATCCTAAATGGAGCTGCTCTGTCTTCAACCTCGCTATTAGACACTTGCTGACCTCAGCTGTTGTGCGTGTGTTTGTGTGATGACCATGATGAATATTTATTTCACAGACAACATATAACCACGTGTTACCTCCAAGGCCAGCTGAAGTGCCTGCTGTGAGTGTGGGTACGGAGGTGAGGGTCGGAGCATGCTGCTGGCCACAGCATTATGGATCTTTAGCGCTGACTGGAAGTCAGTCTAAAAGGGGAAAAGAGATAGATTACCAACCATTACTGAACAAAGAAATGCTTTTATCTCACCGCTAAACAAACTGAAACTAAAAATCAAATACATTCGACGGAGTGAGTTTAAAAGGAATCCCAACTCCCATCACAGAACTGAACAGTTTTGTATGTGACAGGCCATCCCTTCCATAACATGTCCTGTCATAAGTCCTCCTGGCCTGAGGGGTGATAGTGAGTCACTGTAGCCTCTAGTGTGCAACAGGAAAGTATAAGGAAGTCGAGCTGGCTGGAGTGAGATACCGCATACAGCCTCAGTTTGTTATTCAGTAAACACAAAGAAAACTAGAACTGCAAGCAGTTATGAACGGAGGCCAAGCCCCCCCACGCACCACAGAGCCCACGGAAGTTGGCCCCAAAGGATGACGGGCTCGGGGCAAAAGTGAGGACACAGGCCAACGTCTGAGCCATGGGATTCGCTGTAATGGGAAGCACACTGGAAGTGCAAAAGGCTTAATGTGTGCCGATTTAGATTTGTTGTAATAAGCCACGCCCACATTGACCAGTCATGACCACCTTCAAGATATGGCCCCAGGATTGTCTCTACATCATCCCGACCAAATTTCGTAAAAATCGGTGTGGCTGTTCAAGAGATAAAAACTTCCCATATTTTTAGCGCCCCCTAGTTGCCAAAATTCGCCAAGTTCAGCTCATCCCTTCCCAGTCTCATGGCAACCAAGGATCTCAGATTTGGTGTTAATAGCATTTAGTTTGATCGAGATATCAAACAGTTTACATTTTTATAGCTAACTACAGAAATTTGTTAATAATTTGTGCATTTTTTGACCGAGCAAAATTCTTTTGATAACTTTAGATCAGGTCCAGTTGAAGAGCGTACGTGCCAAGTTTCACGCAGATCGGACAAAATCCCAAGGAGGAGTTTGAAAAAGTAGGTTTTGCATATGTGGCGATTTAGCAAACGAAATGTGCAGCTGAAGTGGGTGAGTCCTATGTCAGAAAACCCAGCTCTATTCAGGGAACATATGGATATAAGGTTTGCGAATGTGTTGTTTAAAATGTCGAAGTTACAGACAAAAACGCAATTGCATCCATTATTGCGCCAACTAGTGGAGTACTTGTGCAATGTTTGTTATGGAAGAACTATGTCCTATTCTATATGTACCGTATAAATTTCAAAGCTCTAGGCATAATTGTTTGGCTGAAATTAATGTTTGTTGTTTATGTTGTAATAAGTCAAGCCCACATTGACCAGTCATGACCACCTTCAAGATATGGCCTCAGGATTGTCTCTACATCATCCCGACCAAATTTCGTAAAAATCGGTGTAGCCATTTGAAAGATATAAACTTCCCATATTTTTAGTGCCCCCTAGTGGCCAAAATTCGCCAAATTTGGCTCATCCCTTCCCAGTCTCATGGCAACCAAGGCTCTCAAATTTGGTGTTGATAGCATTTAGTTTGACCAAGATATCAAACAGTTTACATTTTTATAGCTAGCTCCAGAAATTTGTTCGTTAACAATTTGCGCATTTTTTGACAGAGCAAAATTCTTTTGATAACTATAGATGAGGTCCAGCTGAAGAGTGTACGTGGCAAGTTTCACGCAGATCGGACAAAATCCCAAGGAGGAGTTCGAAAAAGTAGGCATTCCAGTTTTTGCGAAAAAACTTTCTAGGCATAAGTGGGTGTGGCCAATTGCAAAGTGATTCAGCTCCATTCAGGGAATTTGGGGATAAAAGATTTTTGAATGTGTGACATACGGTGTGGGAGTTATAGGCAAAAACGTGTTGGCCTAGGTTATAGCGCCCCCTGCACACAGATATATGTAGTTTTTTGTGTCTGAGGTATGTGCAGGAGTCTGGACCAACCCTCCAAATTGCACCGTCCTCCCTTGCATGGTTTAGCGTGCAGCACCACTTTTAGCGAGAGAAAAATAAAAATCCTTACAATTACAATAGGGTTCCTAGCACTGCTGGTCCTAGGAAACGCGTATGCTTGCATATGCGTTCCCTCGGTCCCCCGGCCTTGGCCCCCTAATTAAAGCTGCAAGCAGCGATGATCGGGCCCTCGCAGTCCACGCCTGTCGAGGTATGCCGCTGCCGGGCTTGCCAACGCAACACCTTCCGTTGAGGACGTTTTTCCTATGATTTGGTGGTCTGCTCCTCCTGCCGATATTAAACAGCGTATGCTGAAATCAGAATAACTCCCTGCAATCTACATAAAGAACAAATAAGGAGAGGAGTACAGTGTTTGACCCTATAGACTGCTAAACAGCATGATAGCTTTATATACTGACTGTTAACCACAGTAAATAATTCGACCTTTAAACTCTAATGAGCATGGTCACAATCACAAATCGACTGAGTTGCAAAATCGGCATTACAAACGAAATATTCATCATTAAGTCCTCACAATCCAAATGTAGCTGCAGTGCAAGCAAAGTGCAGCTAACTAATACTGAGACACAGGCTACTGAGCTAACTCGAACTCACACAACATATTTCCATGTAAAATAACACAAACTGCAATAGTGATCAAATTATCCATAACTACAAGCAGAAACCACTTACATTTCCTGAAGAACGCATACATCATTAGAGACACAGAAAGTCCATGCAGCTTCACAGGGTCTGCTCACTGACTGGTCTGCTGCATTTCAGTGTGACTGAGCATGTCCTGACTTGTTCACTGCTAGTTTTCTTTGCACCAGTCGAGGATGCTGTTGCACTTTTACCTGTAGAGTTTTTTTTTATAGTTTCTGTGGCTGCACATATGCTGCAGTAGCAGAGGAAAAGTAGAAAGTGTCCCCATAAGAATGAATGGGAAAACACCTCCCAAACTCCTGCCATTTTTGGAAAAAAAAATGTAATGGTTATCGGCAAAAAAAATAATTTCTAGCTGCTCTCGACTCTAGCAATGATGTCACTCTAGCTCACGCAATACACACCCATTATAAAATCAGAAGATGGCCTAAAAAAATCCTTAAAACTAAAACTGTGATGATTTCAAAACCGTACAAGATTTATAAAAGCTGAATACATGCCCAATAGTTCAAAGTCTTCTGACTCTTTAACCCTCTGGGGTCGATTGACGCGCCGGCGCCTCAAAATCACGGGACCAATTTAAGCTGACATAGCAGCGAAACGGCGCCTCTGTGACTCTCAGTTCTGACTTTGTGTTCGAGCGGCTTCAAACTATATACCAGTTTTTAAATCGTGTTGATAGGCCAAGTAAAACCGGATTTACGATATATATTATGTACGGCACGCTTTTTTGCTAACGTTGCCGTCTCGTTTGCTGTGCGTTTGGTGCAGGAAGAGACGATAAAACCGGGCTTTCCTCACGAACATGTCCGCAAACAGGAAGTGTGTAAAAGCAAAAAACGCCTTCCTATTGGTGGATAAAGGCACCACACCAGCCAATCACAAAATTATTTGGCAAGTCACATGATATGGTTGCTGGGGGACAGGGGGAAGATTTGGGAGTGACGGGGCGGGAAAGTGAAAGCAGCTGTGCCGGTGACAGAGGCAGCGACAGAGACAACGAGTTTTAAGAGTTGAGAGATTTGTGACATTTAGCGTGTTTGGAGTGCATAGTTAGTGTGTTATGTAGTGTTTAGTGTAGTGTGTTTAGTGTGTAGTGGAGTCGTTTTTTTTTTTATTTAATGAGTCAAAACAATGAGAAGCTGAATGTGGAGCAGGCAGCGCAGCTCTTCATTCAGCTGAGGAGCCCTGACTCTGAGGCATTGCCTGCATTTAAATGTAAATAGTTACATATAGCTTTGTAAATTTCAAAAACTTATGCACAAATTTAGTAAACAACAATTTATATTTGCATTATTAGCAGGGCTGTAAACTAGCGGTCGCCACTCGCCAAATGCGACTAAAATATTCCCCTGGCGACTTAATTTTTTCGAGGGATACATGCCACAGGGTGGGTAAATGTTTGTCCCGATGGTCGTGCTCTTGCAATAAATTATGCATGATATAGCAAAACATTGTAGTAGCTGTAAAGTGATAAATTATGACGGTAGCAAACGTTAGTGCTAAACCGGTGATTTGTTGTGTGTCGCACTGAGGTAGCTCCCCCGGCGTCACTAAGAAGGCACTAAGAAGGCACTAAGAATAATTGTACAAAGTTTCGTGTTAATCCGATGAATCGTCGTGGAGATATAAAATTGTTCAATTTAAAGAGCGCCACCTTGTGGTCATCGCCTAAAATTTTGCACAGGGCCTCAAGGGCTCATGGGGAAGTAGTAATGTGAGTTTCATGTCATTAGACCACACCAATGTGGAGATATGCAACACTTCTTGTTTTGAATCAAATCTGCAGGAAGTTATTTAATAACTTGAGTATTGTTTGGCCTATCAAAATTCTTTTGATAACTTTTTGTCAGGAGGGCCTACAAATGTTGTGTGACAAGTTTCGTGCAAATCGGTGGAATCGCCTGGGAGGAGTTTGAAAAAGTAGGTTTTCGACATTTCGTGACGTAGAGAAAAATAACAGAATAACGGAATACCACGAGATTCAGCACAATTCACTGAACGTGTAGATATAGTGTGGATATAAGGTTTTTGAATATGCGACAAAGTATATGGGAGTTATGAGCCAAAACGCACTTTCCTTAACAACAGCGCCACCTAGTGGTGGAAAATCAGAACGACAACAGATTATAAAAATAAATAAATAATCATTCGATAAACAATAGGGACCTCGCAGTTTCCCTGCTCGTGCCCTAAAAATCCTTACAATTACAATACGGTTCCTAGCACCGCTGGTCCTAGAAAAGGCGTCTGCTTGCATACGCGCTCCCTCAGCCCCTCGGGATACGCGCTTCCTAGGACCAGCGGTGCTAGGAACCCTATTGCAATTGTAAAGATTTTTTGGGGGCCAAGCCTGAGGGGCCGAGGGAACACGTACACAAGCATACGTGTTTCTGAGGACCAGCGGTGCTAGGAACCCTATTGTAATTGTAAAGATTTTTATTTCTATTTTTCTTCGGCTAAAAGTGGTGCTGCAGGCTAAACCGTGCAAGGGAGGGTGGTGCAATTTGGAAGGTTGGTCCAGACTCCTGCGAATATCTCAGACACAAAAAACTACATATATCCGCCTGCAGGGGGCGCTAAAACCTCGGCCAACACGTTTTTGCCTATAACTCCCAAACCGTATATCGCACATTCAATCTTCATCTGTATCCCCAGATTCCCTGAATGGAGCTGAATCGCTTTGTGATTCATGCGATAAGCCACGCCCACGTCAATGTGGGCGTGGCTTATTACAAGATAAACAACAAACATTAATTTTAGCCAAACTATCATGCTGACAGCTTTCAAATCTATATGGTACATAAAGAATGGGAAACAGTTCTTCCATACCAAAAATTGCACATGTACTCCAGTAGGTGGCGCTATTATATGTGGATATATTATATCCACATGTTTCCTGAATAGAGCTGGGTCTGACATAGGACACGCCCACTTCTGCTGCACATTTCGCCTGCTAAATCGCCACATATGCAAAACCTACTTTTTCGAACTCCTCTGTGGGATTTTGTCCGATCTGCGTGAAACTTGGCACGTACACTCTTCAGCTGGACCTGGTCTAAAGTTATCAAAAGAATTCTGCTCAGTCATAAAATGCGGAAATTATTAACGAACAAATTTCTATAGCTAGCTATAAAAATGGAAACTGTTTCATATCTTGGTCAAACTAAATTAAAAACCATTAGGGGGCGCTAAAAAATATCGGAAGTTTACATCTCTTTAACGGCTTCACCGATTTTTACGAAATTGGGTGGGGATGATGTAGGGCCAATCCTGAGGCCATATCTTGAAGGTGGTCATGACTGGTCAATGTGGGTGTGATTTAGCACAACAAATCCAAATCGGCACACATTCAGTCTTCTGCACTTTCAGTGCACTTCCCATTACAGCGAATACCACGGCTCAGACATAGGCCTGTGTCCTCACTTTTGCCTCGAGTCTGTCATCCTTTGGGGCCAACTAAAGGCCAACAACTACGCTCTGTGGTGCGCGGGGTCCAAGTCGCGTGGGGGGGGGCTTGGCCCCCGTTCATAAATGCTTGCAGTTCTAGTCATTATCATTATTGTTGTTATTAATAAGTTATTATCATTATCTCTCTCTAAAAGCAAGAAATCTCTGTGTGTGCCTTTTCTGCTGAAATATGAAAGCCAAGTTGTCTTTACAAGCTCTGGGGCTGTGCTACAAAACTTTGAAGG
Source organism: Diplodus puntazzo (assembly GCA_963678695.2). Classification (NCBI taxonomy): domain Eukaryota; kingdom Metazoa; phylum Chordata; class Actinopteri; order Spariformes; family Sparidae; genus Diplodus; species Diplodus puntazzo. The sequence goes on along the minus strand of OZ023175.1, from coordinate 27,536,228 downwards.
CTGCACACCTGAACAATTGGCTCTGTGGACTCACCTTTCTCTGCTGATCAGCTGTTAGCCCCGCCGATCAGCTGTTAGCCTAGCAATGCTAACTTATATTATAATAATAATTATATAACATTGCTCTTCTCTGCTGCTGTGGTCTCCCCGGGCTCGCGGCGATGTTGGATGGTCACTGCTCTGCCGTTGCTGGCATAGTGTGCAAATACTCAGCGCAGGAGCTCCTGGACCTTTGCTGTAACTTCACCCCAAACTCTATCGCTGAGATTAAATTACTTGGTCTTCTTCGTTGCCCCCGCTATGTGCACAGGGCCTCCAGACGCAAGTTTATTTATACGGACAATGCTATTCCCTGCAGCGCTGATTGCGCTGACTCCATCGCATCGGCACAACGTCATCAAAACCAACCACCGGTGCGAACAATGAGCAATCTGAGACCCTTGGCTTGTGTGAATGGTGCTGTTTCCTCCACATCCCTGCATCAGCATCTGTGAACAACACTGCAGCTTTCATGCTGCTGAATCCTTGTTCACTAAACAACAAAGCACTACTCATCCATGACATCACATGTCATCACAGACAGGAAAATTTACTTTCTTTGCCTATCTGAGACATGGCAGCATCAGCAGGACTTCTTAACTCTGAATCAAGCCACTCCCCAAGGCTATGTTTACATTCTGAAGCCCCGCTCTAAGGGCTGTGGTGGTGGGCTGGCAGTCATACATCGAGCCGACATCCTGGTTAAACAACTTCCAGGGCTGAATGTCACCTCATTTGAGTGTGCAGCCTTCTCTCTGGCTGGGCATACACAGCTACTGGTTGTCCTCATCCACTGCCCTCCAAAAGCCTCCTCCACCTTCCTGTCTGAGCTGTCTGAGCTACTCACCTCCATCTGCTCCATGTATGCATCTACACTCCTGCTGGGTGGTTTCAACATCCATGTGGACTCCACCAGTTGCCCCTTTGTCTCTGAATAGATGTCACTTCTGAACTGTTTCAACATCACACAGCATGTTAAAGGCCCCACCCATGTCAAAGGCCACACACTGGATCTAGTGTGCTCCACTGGCACAGCTCCCTCCCATCTACAGTGCTTGGACCTTGCTGTTTCTGACCACTATGCCGTCCTTTTCACTGTTCCTGTCCCTGTGCCCAAGCAGCGCATAAGTCGTGACATCACAGACAGGAACATCAAGACAGTGAACACTCTGGCCCTGACCAATATCCTGGAAACCCACCTGGCCTCTGATCACTTCGACACCTCACTGGATGGGCTGGTGGGCCACTACAATGCTGCCATCTCCTGGGGTCTTGACTCCCTTGCCACTCTTAAACTCTAAAAAACCACTCTAAAAAAGATCTGGCCTCACCGTCCACTAGGAAGCCTACAAGCCTATAAAGAAGCTCTCTCCAAGGCCAAAACAAACTACTACTCCATCCTCAGTGGAGACCAGCAAAATAATCCCTGAATGTTATTCTCCACCATTAACCGGCTCCTTAGCCCTCTCGATGTCCCCCAGCTTTCTGGTGCCTCGACCTCTGCTTCAAGTTCCTAGACTTCTTCCAGGAAAAGGTGGCTACCATTCACCAGCAACTCCTGGCATCTGCCACCACTGCACCTCTGACACAGACAACTGATCCTCCCACTGTTTGCCTGCCCCAGTGCTCCCTCTCCTCCTTCTCTCCTGTGGACTCTATTTCTGATGCTAAGTTGGTCTCCCAAGCAAAAGCCTCCACCTGCTCTCTGGACCCCATGCCAACAACTCTGGTGAAGTCTTCCCTGCTTGCCCTATGTCCCCTCATAGTGGACATTATCAACTCATCCCTAGAATCTGGCTTGGTACCGTCCATCTTCAAAACAGCTTCAGTCACCCCCATCCTCAAGAAGCCAGGTCTGGACCCTGATGACTTACATAACTACCAGCCGATCTCCAACCTTCCTTTCCCAAGCAAAATCCTGGGAAAAGCAGTTGCCGCCCAACTCTAGCAGCACATGTCCAACCATGAGCTCTATGAACCCCTTCAGTCTGGCTTCAGGGCACACCATAGCACAGAAATGATCCTATTATGATCCTCCTGGACCTCTCTGCAGCCTTTGACACAATCTCCCACACCATCCTCCTTACACACCTATCTGACTACCTTAGCCTCACCGGTACAGCACTCTCCTGGTTCCAGTCCTGTTTAACAACAGGAAACAGTTTGTCACAATTGGAGACTCGAGCTCCACCCCAGCCCCAGTCAACCAGGGTGTGCCTCAAGGCTCTGTGCTTGGACCCCTGCTCTTCACCATCTACATGCTCCCCCTTGGTCAGATTATTCGCAAACACGGTCTCAACTTCCACTCCTATGCTGATGACACTCAGTTATATCTCTGCACCAAACCATCCATCCAGCTACCCCAATAGTCAGATAAAACTTTGGATGACATCAAATCTGCTCAAACTAAACACCAATTAAACAGAGCTCATGGTTGTGGCCTCCAGAAGGTTGGAGATCTTCTCCTGGACGTGGACGGCTGCTCCATCTCCCCATCCACGGAAGTCCGCAACCTGGGTGTCATCCTTGATTCCACATTATCTTTTCAATCACACATCAAATCCATCACACTCCCCCAACATCTGTCTGACCTCCTCCACCCCTACACCCAGTCTCGGACGCTGTGCTCATCAGGCACACACCAGCTCTCCATCCCTCATACCAAAGTACAAACCCTTGGTGACAGAGCCTTCTGTGTGACAGCCGCCGCTCTCTGGAACACTCTCCCAGCTGAAATCCGCAAACTGACTTCTCTGGAGACTTTGAAAGAGACCTAAAAACCCATCTTTTTAATAAGGCCTATCAGCTCTAGATCCAGCCCCCATCAAATCAATCAACTTTTCAATTTCTTTATCTTATATGTATTTTTTTTTTTGTTTATCCATTTATTCTTTGTTTTGTCTGTTCCACTTTGTTAAGTGTCCTTGGGTACCCTGAAAGGCACTATATAAATTAAATGTATTATTATTATTATTATTATTATTATTATTATTATTATTATTATTATCTTCATCATCATCTTTATAGTTAATAATCCCTTCTAAATAAGGACAATTCTACCAAACAACAGACATTGGAGACTTTTGGGCCCTGACAAAGTGTCCAATATTCAAGGGGAAGGATTTACATTTAGGGCATTTAGCAGAAGCTTTTATCCAAAGCAATAAGTACATTTGTAACAAGAAAAAAACATATCACCGTTGATAAGTAAAAAAGCATAGTAGCATAGTATCTGAGGCACAAAAATATCCAATTTGAAATATTTAATTTTAAATTGTGTATCTATAGCCTCCAGCCTCCTCTCCCCATGCTGAAGCCATTATTCCAACTGTGGGAATCTTTGACTGGTGTTGTCAAGGATGCTTCAGTGATGACACTGCCTCACCTTCTTAAATCCCTTCAACCTCAAAGTTTGAAAAATACCACACTTACATACTGACTGGAAGATTTGTCCATCCAATTCCCTTTATATTACCTTGTTTAGTAGTGCAAGAACCAGCTCTATGTCATTCTGACTCTGCTGGTCGGAAAGGCAGCCTCGGACCTGTTTCAATGACAGCAGCAACTCCTCTAACTCTGCAGGAAAAACACAAGCACTCACATGAATTATTATGACTTTGAAAATGGTAGAAAAATATCCAACAGACTAGAGAAGGCAAGTTCCGAAGAACTTGCGGTTGTGAATACTCCCTGTTGACCAGCTGAAGCCACATGCGGATTGCTGGCTGTGAAAACTTTGAATAATGCCCACAATATCTAAAAACTGTGAAATAATGCAGGGTTTGTTAAAAAACTAAAGCCAAACTGAAATGATCTATGGCTAAGCCCCGCCCCCAAATGCGATGAGCCAATCACAGCGCGCATAGCTAACCCAATACACTCGGACATTCTCTGCTTCCACGTCCATTGAAATGCATTGCAGTTAGTCAGTTTTCACTCGTTTTTATATGTTTTTACTTGACAATTTTAAGTTTAAAATGGTCAAACGGTGTGCATGGGGTACATACAACTTCGACACTAGGTATCCCGAGAGGCTGGGCGACGGGGTGTATCTTTTACCCTTTCCCAAGTCACATCTCAACCGAGATAAGTGTCTGCTCTGGATAAAGTTATGCGGTAGAGCACAACACCAACTAAACGTGGATAAAATTAACAAGGATGTCTACATCTGTTCTAAGGTAAGTCAACAACGTATTTGAGGCAACATATTGTCACTCTACTAGAGATGTTGAGATGTTAAAGTTATCTTTAACATACCTAAAGTTAGCCTAACGTTAGCTAACGTTAGCCTAACGTTAGCTTCCAGCTGCGTTGTACATCATGTCACTTTGTTTGCCGGGAGTTCATTGGCCCATTATGTGCTAGTTTTTGTACTTTGGCAATCGTACATCATTGTTAGCTGTTGTCGAAAGGGCTCTAGTTGTACTAACGTTAACTTTTGGAGCTTAGCTTCATCAACATATCTGTAAATAACCGAGATAACAAATGTTAGCAATGTTGTGCTGAATGATTTATGTAAATACTGTAGCACCAAACTGACAGGGAGGTACTCTTGGTAAAGATGGTAAAAAGGCTTGTCCTGGAAATGTATGCAACTTAGACCTGTACATTAATTGCACGTTGAAGCACAACAATTTAGACAACTTTCTACCAAAACAACTGGGGAACTTTGTGATATTTTTTTTAGCAAAACATGTAACCTTTTCACTCCTCTTCAACAAAACTAAATATTCAAACTATTTACATAGAGTGTCAATAGACAAGATGTCAGGATGTTCAAAAGGTCATTGATTTGTGTTGATTTATTGTGAGTAATAACTCCTAATAAAACGCTATATTTTTTGTTTAAGCATTTTGTCAATGGAGGGCCCAGCACTGAGTTTTCCCATCCTCACCAAGCTACAAGGACCGGATCTACAGTAGGACAGAGGTGTCGTCCATCTCCAAAAAAGAGGTACCTCAAAAGCGTGTTGGGTGCACACGTACATGAACACGCACAGTTTCAAGTCACACTTGATCATTGATAACATAATATCAAGCTGAAGGCAAAAATCAGAAAAAGGATCTGCACACTGTTGAAAAAATCCCAGCAGCTTTAATAGCAGAAAACATTGGGTTTTGAGAAACACGTAGAAAAATTTTATGAATCCACTTATTATCAATTAATCCATAAAATAATCAAAACACATTGATAATGAAAATAATTGTTTCTTGCAGCCCTAATGATGTTATTTTCTTTCATTTACAGGTGTGAATCAGCTCCCAGAAGGACCAAGAATGACAGAAAAAATCAGGAGAGGAGGTGAGATGTATTTCTTGGGACAAAAGTTATTTACATGAAATTCATGAAGCTTTGCAATCATTGAATTGATGAACAGGACATCTTTGTGAACTCTCTCAGTGTACAGATCTGCTCTTATGTAAAGGACAACATCACAGACATCAAGTCCACTTAAAAGCAGCTGCCCTTGGATTTGATAGTAGCAGTTGTGGCTTTTTGATACTTTGATGTCTTGTCCATTGTTGATGACATAGAAGTCTTTGATAGTTGAGGCAGCTTCTTCAATGGTGATGTCTCTTGATCCAAAGGGGCACTTAATTTCGAGCAGTCCAGTTTCCCCCATCACATATAATAGCATCCGGGGTTGCACCAAGAAACGGCAGCTCTGGCTGTAGCATTAGGCCATCATCGTGTACAGGTCTAGATGGAGATTTCTCTTGGCAGAGCTCCTTTGCCTTTGGCTCACTGGCAGTGCCATAGCACTTTGCCTTTGAGGTGAAGGGTTTTGGGTAGTACATCGACTGGATGAATTCCTCTGGAAAAATATTGAAAAGAAAAAAAGTTACAAAGTTAGAGGCTGTCAGCCTTCCCTCACGATCTTTGTGCCATTTCTCACAGTCAGCCTGTGCCTTTGTCGCCACTTGAATTTTCCTTGCTTCTTCAAGATTGAAACTCTGATTGACTTGTTCAGTAGGTGTTGGTAGAGAGATGTCTGGGGTGAGGAGCCTGGGGATGTTGTCGGCACAGGAACAGGATACGGGCAGGGATGATGCCAGCTTGTTTAACACTGGAAGTTAAAGGAAAAAGAAATTGAAGTTATGACAAATACAGAAACAGCAGAAATTACAATATAACTAATAATAACATATGAGAGGGAGTGCTCTGTTGTGGTTATTGGAACTGGTGTGCTGTGGTCTTGAGGTATGCTATTTAGTCAATTCATAGTAAATCATTAATTTTTCCTTTTTTTCTAACACTATTTTCTCTTCCAAATTTTAAAAGCATTTATGTTCCATGGCTACACAGTATTCATTGTTGTACTTTTTTCAAATATTATGTGCTCTGCCAAGTGTTCACTTTAGTTTGAATAATTTTACTGATATGTTGGTTGGTTTGTGACATTTGGCTTGTACCAGAACGTCTTTATGTTTTCCTTCATTCATTTTAAATCATAAATTTATATTTGCAGTGCCGCTAGAGGATGAGCGAGCAACCACCTGTGCAACAGCAGCCAGAGGAAGTGCCAGATCATCTGGACCAGCATCCGCCACTAGAGCTGCCCTCAGGGGAAGTGGAGCAAGAGCTGCTGACATTAAGGACTATGCTGGCTCAGAAGGACGCTGAAATTGAAGATTTAAAAAAAAAATCAGGCTCTATCATCACTGACACCAAAACTCCTGCACCGCAGCAATACTTCAAACTATTTCCAGTACTACACTGGCTTCAGTTACGATCAGTTCAACAACTTGTGTTTGCTGTGCCAAATACTTATACAGCTCCACAAACCTTTGTCCCATTAAAGGGATAGTTCGGGTTTTTTGAAGTGGGGCCCTATGAAGTACATCTATAGTCGGTCTGTTCCCTACCGTAATCACCAATCAGCGCAGCCTCAGTTTGGAGAAGTAGAGAGCCGCTCCAGCCAGACGCTGAGCTTTGTCCTGCAGTGAACGGGGTCCAGAGAAAAAGCTAAATAAACCACCTAAAACAAGGCTCACCTAAAAAAATCTGTATCAGTTCAAGTGTATGTTGTATAGGTAAAATTCACACCGCTTCATATCGCCGTCAGACCGCGCTTTCTTTTTGCACTGCATCTTCTCAACCGCAGAACCCCCGTATCCCTACGCACTAGCGTAACTGGGCAACAGCTGATCTGCGAGCGGCGGAATACAGTGCGAGGCCCAGCTGCTGGACGAGAGGTTTACTTTCGATAAAAACGAAACTTAACTCTCCGTATCTCTCCGCACTAGCGCTCATGCGTAGGGATACGGGGGTTCTGCGGTTGAGAAAATGAGGTGCCAAAAGAAAGCGCGTTCTGATGGCGATGTAAAGCGGTGTAAATTTTACCTATACAACGTACACTTGAACTGTTATAGATTTTTTTAGGTGAGCCTTGTTTTAGGTGGTTTATTTAGCTTTTTCTCTGGACCCCGTTCACTGCAGTACAAAGCTGAACATCTGGCTGGAGCGGCTCTCTACTTCTGAAAACTGAGGCTGCGCTGATCGGTGATTACGGTAGGGAACAGACCGACTATAGATATGTACTTTATATAACCCCACTTCAAAAAACCCGAACTATCCCTTTAACATATAAGAGGGTTGATCGAGAAATAAATCAAATGCCACTATGTCACCAACTTTTGCTGGTTCTCATGAAGTTGCGCCAAAATTCAGACTTAAAAGGATCTGGCTTACAGATTTCAGATACCAGAACGAAGCGCAGGCACTCTTTTTAACTCATGGGTCGATTACATGTTTGATGTACTTGGTGAATTACCTGTATGGCCACATAGAGACACCATCATCTCCCAAATGCCAGATAAATATAAGATCAACTTTGGAACAACTCTAGCAATACTTGACTGCACAGAAGTAAAGACTGAGAGGCCACGTTTGTTACTACTGCAAAGTCAAAGTTTCTCGAACTACAAATCAACCAACACTCCTTAAATCACTGATTGCATGTGATCCACGTGGCGCAATCATGTTTACGTCGACTCTTTTTACTGGATCATTGTCTGACAAAGAAATTGTTAAGAAAAGCAAATTCATAGAGTTGCTGAAAACACTCATGTCTCATAGCTACTAGGGGTGGGGGAAAAAATCGATTCACATAAGAATCCGGATTCTGATCATCCACAATTCTGAATCGATTCATAAACTTCAAAAATCGATCTTTTTATTAACTTCCCCGTCTCTCTGTGCGCCCCCACGGGCTTCCGTACATGGCGTTGCAGCAAGCTTGGGGAAAGAAAGACAAGAGAATTGTCTTCAAAATAAGAGCTTGACATTGCGCCCCATTGGAGTTTAGAACAGGGTTCTTAGTGGGGGGCTTTTAATTTGAAAGTAGCGACCGTTCCTAGCTAGCCGCTACAGCAACAAGCTAACAGCGAAGACAGCTACAGAGACCGAGGAGACGCTGCATCTCCTGGATCTCAGCAGCTGTCCAGTTGCTCATCTTGACATCCGCGGATGAAATGATGGACTGACTGCTGTGATCAGCTGTTTCTTGGTTTAAAACTCCTCAGCTGTGGGGCGCACAACAGCGCAGGTCATCCACACCTCCGCCCATCTCACGCAATTTCCGGCATAACGACGTCTCGGATTTAGATCGGAATGGAGTTGGATAAGTGTACCCTCCGAGGTTGCAAACTGGCGGACCAGGACAGACCCCCAATTTACCGGCTTCTGTCTAAATCCGCGGACCGAGCAGCAAAAAGGATGGTCAAATTGGCGGCTTGCTGCCCAGTATATAAGCGGCTTTTAACTATGCAAACAAGGGCAGCCATGCACTGCAGGCACAATGTCAAACAGAAGTGCACAAAAAGAAGGTGTATGTCATAACATCCACACAGTGTAGCCAGCACCTTCCTTCCAAGCAGAGAGACAGCAACTTTTTCAAAACCCCGATTCATCTAGTCAAAACACACTCTTTAAGGGCTTGCTTTTTTCATTCTGCAGCACATTGCCCTTTTAAAGTTGTGCTGTTGTGCATTTCATGAGAGAAGTTCTCATTTCTTATATAGCATAATGTGACCATAGATAGATGTTACCTTTTGTCTTAAGTTTGCCTTTGTGCGATTACATCATTGGAATCAGTTTATTTAAAAATCACATTATCTTATACAAACTGTATTGTTTTGTGCCATAATTTACCTTAACACACTATGCATTGTATCAATTTTTGAATCGAGAATCAGTTGAATCGAGAATCAGTTGAATCAAGAATCGGTTGAATCGAGAATCGGTTGAATTGAGAATCGATTTTGAATCGTGACCCTAAGAATTGGAATCAGAATCGAATCGAATCGTGAGACACCCAAAGATTCACATCCCTAATAGCTACCTCAACAAAGGTGATGGTGTGATGGTTAACAAAGGATTTCTCATTGAGAAAGACTTGGAAGAAATTGGACTGAGAGTAAATATCCCCCCTTTTGCTCAGTCAAACAAACAGATGTCTGCCGCTGATGTACACAAAAAAAAAAAGATAGCTACTCACAGAGTTCATGTGGAGAGAGCTATTGCCAAAATAAAGAAATTAAAAATTGTATAGGGGAGAATACCCAACATCAGGTTGGGCAACATAAATCAAATTTGGTATGTTGTAAGCATGCTCTCAAATTTTCAGCCTCACATATTATAGGCTAGTTATCCTGTATTTCTCTGTGTTGAGCAAGGTATTTAAAATGTCAAAAAGAAGGCTCATCTGAAACAATTTTACTGTATGTGAGTATATATGTGTAAAGATTTTTTTGTGACTGGAATAGTTGTATTTGTTGATAATCTACTGTGATTAGCTCTAAGTGTTGCACATTTTGACCTCTGGGGGTCCCCCATACATCATTATGAGAAATAATGCAGGAATGGCACATTGCTTGAATGTTTTCAAATGGAAATAAAAATAAATTTATCAACTATTAGCTGTCATAGTCTACTTATGTTGATATGAATATTTGAAACATCTTTCCTCCAGATACTGCGCAGTGTGCAGACTGTTAGTGTATTATTTACCTGGTAACTCAAACCACACCCGATTGGAAGTTCCTTTCCCTGTACTGTCACCATAGCAGCTGTTTGATTGACCAGGTAACTTATTGGAGCCCCGGTCATGTTTTTTATGACATCATATACATCTGCTCTCACACCTGACTCTTTCCTAGGGGTAGGCCCCGTCCAGACGCCAACGCTCTTTTGCGAAAACGCACATGTATTGCATCGTTTTGGCCGACCGTCCACACAGATCCTGAAAACGCAGCGCCTGAAAATGCACCTTTTTGAAAACGGGTCTCAGGGTGGAGAAATCCGAAAACGCAGCCCTCCTTTTCATGTGGACGGCGAATCCGCATACTTTCCAAAACGATGACGCCATCGCCCCACCCCGCATCGTCTCATAACAACAACAACAACGGCAGACTACATGCTCGTTTTCGTGCCGCAGAAGTTATTGAGCCTTTCTTGCAACTTACATGCCTTGTTTGAGTGTGAGTTGCAGCAGCAGTTCGACCTCATTACCGGTCCACACAAATGATTCTGGTTTCCTTGCACAAGCCATTTTCATCTTCTTCTTGTTGTGTTCGGTTTCTCCTTCTGCTGTCTGTTTGTTTACAGCGTGCAAGCTTAATGCGCATGCTCCGTGTCTTCTTCTCCGTTTTTGGTGAATGTCAAGTGCCATCTATAGGCCTGGAATATGAACTACAGCGTTTTCAGTCATTTTCAGTGGATCCGTGTGGACGCAAATATTCTTGAAACGATGCCGAGGAAGACGGAGAAAAAAAAGATCGTTTTTGCCCGTCTGGACGGCCCCCTAAAAAGACAGCAAGGTTGTTTTAGGTAATGTATTGCAAAACATGAGCTTCATAGTCACCTCACAATGTTACAATGATACTTGGATATTGTACAGTACATGCAGCATCACAAAGATGAAAACATGCTGTTTCTCTGAGTTCATGAAGAGAATATGAATGAATGAAAACAAAACACACAGACCGTTTAACTGCAGAATAAGTACTTTGCCCACCACTGTGTACTGTACGACATCAACCTATGATTACCTGTTTGGGTTGTAGGAGCAGATGACCGGCTTCTTTTTCCGTTCAGCCTTTGCTTTGGTAACAATGACAGACGTGATAGGTTGGCCGCTTGTGATCCGCTTGCCTCTCGGCCGATGCCACTGCTGGGCCTGACTTGTACAGGACAGCTGATCTCTCCCCCGCAGCTGGTCAACACAATGGAATAGACCGATAATATGGGAGCAGTAACCCGGTTCCCTATGAATTAAATCCCAATGATGTGTCAGAACAATGACATGGAACTTGTTACTGTTAGTGTGTTAGTGTATATTAACGGATGTTTAGCAAAGCCTAGTATGTTACAAACGCTGCTCTAGCATAAGAAAAATCTAGCAATGCTAATACGGAGCTTTAAGCTAGGTTTAGATAAAAAAAAATAAGATAGTAGCAATTACCATAGCATATTTTACAAGTCACGTCAAGCTAGATTAATAAATTGAAAGTAATTAAATAATAATAAAATAATAAATTGAAAGTAAATCACACTTCTTACCCTGCAGTGCATGAACAATGCTGATCCTCTATCTTGTTGTCTCAGATGGTGATGGCAACGAGACGCGGTTTATCACGTTTACACTGTGACCTGTAAATCTTTGCCTGGAGCTGAAGCTTTTCATCGACCTTCTCAACAATAAAATGACTGATATAACCCTCCAACGCATAGTTGGCCCTTCTGGTGACTTCGAGATGATATATAATCTTTCTGTCTCCAAAAATCATCAATTCCCTCCTGTGAAATGTCTCCTACTGTGACAGCTGCCATAACGCCTGTCACCGAATGTTGACAGTTTGTCTGAGTGAGTGGAGGGGGCGGGGCTTAGCCATAGGTCAATCTGTGGCTTTAATCTATTCGAAGTCTCGTCTGAAGAGAATGAAGCTTCGTAATAGTTGGGTGAGAATGAAGCATTAAGAATAAAAAATAAGCTTTGAGCCAAACTCTAACATTTGCTTGAATTTGTGTTGAAAAGCAGCTGATGGAGTATGAAGAGATGTTACAGTCAGAATGAATCAAATACTCTGAATCAGACTGAGAAATTCAATAAATCTCAATATATCGATGATTGGGAACATTTAAATATTTAAATGGAGTTCCTGGCTTGAATGAATGAAAAGATAATAGTTAAATATAGTTAAAATGTTGGGAAATATACTGTGTGTGTTTGTGTACATGCGAGTGCACGCTTAACCCATTTAGACCAGAGTACACATTTGTATGTATGGGCCTTTAAGGCCGGATTACACATTTGTGCATAGTTCAGCTGTCACATCAAAAAAAAAAGTGCTGCGCTGCCGCTGGCAAAATATTGATTGATTGAATATTGAGACGGAAAGTTTGTGAATTGAAGATGGCTAATGATAGTACTAGTGAGGGGAGTGATTTGGAGGTGGAGAATAGTGTGGAGTCTGAATCTGACGAGGAGGTGCCTGCCGATCCGATCACCAGATATCAGTGGGTAAATATGATGTTTGACAGTGACAGTGATGAAGATGACGAAGAGTTCCGGGGCTTCCACAACGGCTGGACCAGGGAACCGGCGGAGTTCATGTCCAGGGTGAAATCCTCGTACAACAGACAGCCGGGTATAAAAATAGTATTGGCCGAGCCCGTCACCCCTGTCGCGGTTTTCGCCCGTTATTTCACAGTCACGGAAACCAACCGTTACGCGAGTCTTTCGAGTGCAACGGGGTACAGCTGACAACACTGTGAGGGGTGTTAGTAAGCTTATTTCCCTTGCAGTGTTGTCAGCTGTACCCTGAGTACTCTCCTTCACGTTTACATGTACACACACCACATTATGATGGCTTTTATTTATTTTGAAGTTTGAAGTTGTTGTTTGACGTTGTTTCATCTACTTTCTATAATATATAGTTCAGTTATCCCATGTTGTCTATTGTCTGTCTGTTGTATCTGTAAATATTTATTATACATTTTTGACGATTAATTGATATTTTTGCTGTTCATTATTGATTAATTAAATTTTATTGTACAACATGTATTTTTTTAAGTATTTTAAATAAAATCCACACTTGTAAGCTTTCCAATGTTTTTTATTTCATATTTTTTATCTGCAACAGAGCCTGAGAAAAGCATTTTTTAGTAGGCGATGGTAATTTTTTTACACTTGCCATGGAATGCTCAGGCTATAGGGTCCATTTTCAGCAGGCGTTTTAGGTCTAAATGGGTTAAGCATGGCTGTATATGTGTGTGTACATGTGTGGTCACGTGTGCATGCTTACATGTGCATATCTGACTGCATTTGTGTGTGTGTGTGTGTGTGTGTGTGTGTGTGTGTGTGTGTGTGTATCAAACTGACTCATTGATAAATCTGTCTCTCTGTGTTGGCCCAGTTGATTTCGGTTGCCATGGTGATGGGAACCAGGCTGGTCCTGGTAACAGACTGTGAGAGTTGATTTAATAGTGATTTCAGCTGAGGCTCACCTCATGTTAACATGCTTCTCCCTCAAAAACAGTAACTGCTATCACTCAAATAATGATATGGTAGATTGCTGATTGCTGAAGTGATTTCAGAAATCTGCTGAATGTACTGCCGGAAATGCATAAAACTATAAGAATGAATGGTCAAGAATTTGCAGAAAAAGCTGAATTTTTCAAAAGCTGAAAAGGCAGAAAGGCTGAAAAGTAATAGGCTGAATTGGGTAAAAAAGTTGAACATTTTGATAGCTGAACATAAAGCTGAATGTTTCAAAAAGCTGAAAAGGCTGAAAAGTAATAGGCTGAATGGGTTAATAAAGTTGAAAATGTTCATAGCTGAACATGAAGCTGAATATTTGAAGGAGCTGAAAAGGCAGAAAATCTGAAATGGTTGAAAAGGCTGAAAGAGCTTAGAAGTTGAACATGTTGATAGCTGAACAGTTTCTCTAGCTGTTCATAAAGGCGAATGTATGGAAAAAGCTGAAAAGGTAGAAAGATGAATATTTTAAAAAGCTGAAAAGTAAAAGGGCTGAAAGAGCTTAAAAAGGTGAATGGTTGATAGCTGAACAGTTTCTCTAGCTGGTCATGAAGCTAAATATATGGAAAAAGCTGAAAAGGCAGAAAAGCTGAAAAGTAAGAGGGCTGAAAGAGTTTAAAAAGGTGAAGGGTTTGATAGCTGAACAGTTTCTCTCACTGATCATGAAGCTGAATGTATTATGGAGCTGAAAAGGCAGAAAGATGATATTGAAAAAGCTGAAAAGGCTGAAAGGCTGACAAGTAATAGGCTGAATAGACTTAAACAGTTGAACATTTTATAGCTTAACATAAAAGCTGAATCAGTACGTTTACATGCACAGCTTAGTCGGATTACAGCCATAGTTCGACTATGCTACTCAATCGGACAACTGCAATTGTCGAGACAATCGAATTATTGGCCGAAGCACGTCATAGGTACGTCCCGGTACGATAGATGGCGCTGTACCCATTTCAACTAGTGGTAATAGAGCCACCTCCGGCTGACCTCTTTACGTCACCAGCAACAACAAACTCTACCTCGGCATTCGAGAAAGATGGAGTACGAAGAGCAAGACGAAGCTACACCATGTACATTTCGTATATGGTGCACATGATAATAACACAAACTAGATGCACAATGGTGCTCTTGCTTGTGGTTATTTCAGAGGAAAGCTGCCGTTGCCATCCTTGTACTTCTTAAAAATCCGATCATAGTCAGAAAACCCAATAATTCGGTTTTCTCGAGTTTCATTTAAACGCATTGAGTGTTTTAAGGAGCTGAAAAGGCAGAAAGATGAATGTCTGAAAGGCTGAAAAGTAAACAGTGGAAAAGTAAGAGGGTTGAAAGAGCTTAAAAAGGTGAACAGTTTCTCTGGCTGGTCATAAAGCTGAATGAATGGAAAAAGCTGAAAAAGCAGAAAGATGAATATTTTGAGAAGCTGACAAGTAAGAGGGCTGAAAGAGCTTAAAAGGTGAACAGTTTCTCTGGCTGCACATACGCTGGAGCAGTAGGAGAGCCAAAGTTGAAAATGTCACCATAAGAATGAATAGGAAAACGCCTCCCAAACTCCTGCGATTTTTGAAAAAACTGTAATGGTTATCGCCCAAATATTTATATGTTGAATGAGAGGGGACATTACTGAACTCGGTCATGTGTTTTTTTTTTTTTGCTTGAGAGTGTAAAATGAGGGCGGGAGAGCGAGAGTACTGTCTGCTCTCCTCCAGAAATGTAGGCTCAAAATTAACATTGAGGCTTATGGGGAGATGCTCGAGCTTCTGTCGCTCTTGGGCTTCCACATCCAAAAGTATAAGTCCTACATCTACAATAAGACCATCAGCTGAAAGCCAACAAGATTTCCTACATTTCTATGGGTTCATATATTGTCTATGTGGAGTAAAAGGTTTGGGATCAAAATCAAGCTGAAGAGAATTTTTTCTCCACATTTGCCAGCTGCTCCTCACTCTAGCGATGATGTCACGCACTCTAGCTGATGCAATACACACCCATTATAAACTCAGAAGACAGACTAAAAATCCTTAAAACTAAAACTGTGATTACTTCAAAATCGTACAAGATTTTTTTAAAACTGAATACAAGTCCAATAGTTCAAGGTTTTGTAAAAAGTTGAGAAGTTGAAGGCTGAAAGAGCTTAAAAAGCTGAACATTTCAATAGTAGAGCCATTTCTAATGGTGAACGTATGCTGAAGTTATAGCAGAAAGGAATTTGAAAAAATCCCACTATTATTAAAATTTTGCAGAAAAAGCTGAATATTTCCAAAAGTATAAAAGGTAGAGAAGCCAAAAGTAATAGCCACCATGTCCTTAAAAAGCTGAACATTTTGATAGTTGAATGGTTTCTCTAGCTCAAAATTTGTAGGAGGAGAAGTGAGCCAAAAAACGCACGGAATCTTGAATAATAAATTCTAGAAGAACGAGAACTGCAAGCAGTTATGAACGGGGGCCAAGCCCCCCCGCGCGCACGCACGCACCGCAGAGCCCACGGAAGTTGGCCCCAAAGGATGACGGGCTCGGGGCAAAAGTGAGGACACAGGCCAACGTCTGAGCCGTGTTATTCGCTGTAATGGGAAGTGCACCGGAAGGCTGCAAAAGGCTGAAATCGGCACACATTCAGCCTTTTGCACTTCCGGTGCACTTGCCCCCGTTCATAACTGCTTGCAGGTCTAGTTTGGACTTGTATCTACATTCTTAAGTTTGAATGGTGTGTCCAGGTAAAAGTATGCCAGAGATGTCGATGTTTTGAGATCTTTTTTTCGATCTTTTCACCTGGTCTCATTCATTTTGTGTGTGTGTGTTTGTGTGCATTTGAGTGTCTGTCTGTCTGTGTCTGTATGCCTGCGACTTTTTTGACCTCGTCCCATTCAGATTCCTTATGGGAAATTCTTTGCGACTTACGTTGCGAAAAATTAGAGAATCGAATAATAGTATGCTGAGTGCGATCGAGCCGCACGTTGAATGAATGAAAAGATAATCGTCAAATATAGCAGAAATGTTACTATATATACAAATATACTGTGTATGTGTGTTTGTGTGCATGTATGCGTGTGTCTGTGTGTTTGTGTGTGTGTCTGTGTGTCTGTGTGTGTGTGTGTCTGTCTGTCTGTGTGTATGTCTGTCTGTACATGTGTGTGTCTGTATCTGTCACTCTCTCTGTCGGCAGAGCTGATCTCGGTTGCCATGGTGATGGTTGTCGAACTGCCCTAGCAACAGTGACTGAGAGAGCAGATTTTAGAGTGATTTCAGCCTCTCATCTAGGACGTCAAACTAGTGCTATTTACTCAAAGTCAAACTTAATATCGGCAAAATTTCTTCACCATCAAGGGGGAATGGCCTTAAAGAACACACTCATCAAGTTTTGTGGTCCTAGTTTCAGAAATGTGGAAATAGGAGCGAGTTGAAAAAGGGTGCAGTTTCGAAATCCTCTTCCCGATTTACATTAGAGTGAATGGAGCAGTTGAGAGCTACTCTCGTCGGTTAGAAGCAGATAATTCAAAAACCGTAAATCCTACCGATAAAGTAGACACATTTGGAGAAAGAGGACAAGTGTGGCTACAACTTTGGTAAAGATCACTGTTTTTGAGTGACATTTGTGGCCGGGATCGTCACGGAAAGAGAACATTTCTGAGAGTTTTTTTGAGTCTCCCACACTCTGTCAGTTGGCTCCTGCACACTGCTGCACGAAGACTCCGCCATACACAATCATTGAAAACCCTGAATTTTTCCAAAATCACTCACCGTCATTCAAGGGTCACCGTTCAAAAACTACATATCGTAGGAAAAAAGTGTGCCTTTAGCATTCACGCTAATGAAGGAGTATGTGCGTGTGTGTGTCTGTTTTACCTAGCAGTGCATGTGTGTGCTGGCTGCCAAGTGCTGGCTGTTGCTGCGGTGCGTATGAGTCTTGCAGGAATGTGGGGTTGTCAATGCCAATGTGGGGATGCTGGGAGAGCTTTCTGAGTCTAAGCGAGGCATTCAGGTCCAGCTGCCGACCCTCCTCCTCTCTACGACGACGAAGATCCTCCTGACAAACAAATGCATAATAGATACCATTCTACATGATATGTGGTTTTTAAAAGGCAATACATTCTTCTACCATCCAGACTTACCAGTCAAAAGTTTGGAAACACCTACTCATTTAATGTCTTTTCTTTATTTTCATGACTATTTACATTGTAGATTCTCACTGAAGGCATCAAAACTATGAATCAGAATCAGACTCCTTTATTGATTCCCCTGGGGAAAAAACAATTTCCCCTGGGGGGAAATTGTTTTTGTTACAGGTGCTCCGTGCAAATTAGAAACAGAAATACAGCGTGAATGGAAACAAGAGATAAAGATAAAGATATAAATAAAATATTAAAGCTAGGGTCTACAATCCTGGAGAGCTAGCAACATTTGAAAGTGGCACCTCCTCGAAGTTCCACGCCCCCCTCCCCATCCCGTCTGTGCTCCGTCCAAAGCCAAGCCCCCACAAACTTGAATGCGCATCTGGCAGTGGGACTCAGCAGGGAGAACGAGTGTGCTGAATATTTCCAGTGAAACGTGACGTGTGCATGCGCGGAGGAGGGAGGGACAGAGGGGGGCGTAGGCAGAATGAGACATGAAGGCATCTGATTGGTTTTTCTATTCGGGCCGAATAGCACGGATCGGTCAGCTTTTTCTCAGTCCTGCAGCTGCCATTGATTATTTTCGTTCCTTTTTCTGAATACATAATGTATTGACTACTCTCAGATAGAAGGATCATTTCACCCAGTATAACAAAATGTGTTTCTGAACAACATTACAGACCCTAGTTTTAAAGTAGACAATAATAAAATAAAATAAAATAACATCATAAAGTAGACATGAAATAGAATATCAAATAATAAAGTAGACAGTCTGGAAATATACAATACAATATACAGTGAGATAATATATACACTATACAGAGAAATAGTTGTATTGTTAAATTACAGCATTGTTTTGTCTTTTTTTTTTTTTTTACATAAAAAGTCCGATGAACAGAGGAAGGAGTTGTTAAGTTTGATGGCCACAGGCAGGAATGACTTCCTTTGGCGCTGAGCGGTGCATTTATGAGCAATCAGTCTCTTGCTGAAGGTGCTCCTCTGTTTGACCAGAGCGTTATGGAGAGGCTGAGAGCCACACTGCAGTATCGCCCGTACCTTTGACAGCATCCTCCTGTCTGACACTGCTGTCAAAGTGTCCAGCTCCACTCCCACCACATCACTGGACTTCCTGATCAGCTTGTTGAGTCTGTTGGCGTCTGCTACTCTCAGTCTGATGCCCCAGCACACAACAGCAAACAGAATAGTACTGGCCACCAAAGACAGCACTATCCCTTCTTGTAGAGGAATTCAGTGTTGTTAGTCCAGTCCAGTTTATTGTCAATGTACACCCCCAGATATCGTGGTCAACAATGTCAACAATGTCCATGTTATGCCCCAGGATGGAAACTGGGGTCACTGGTGTCCTGGTTCTCCTCAGATCCACCACCAGCTCCTTGGTTTTTGTTGTGTTGAGCTGCAGGTGGTTCAGCTCACATGTGATAAAGTTGTCCACCACAGCTCTGTATTCAGCCTCATCACCCTTGCTGATACTAGCGACAGCAGAGTCATCAGAAAACTTCTGAAGATGGCAAGACTCTGTCCGGTACCTGAAGTCCGTGGTGTAAAGGGTGAAGAGGAAAGGAGAGAGGACAGTCCCTTGTGGGGCCCCAGTGTTGCATCTGAAACACAGTGCCGCAAGCGCCCAGTGAGGTAATCCACAATCCAGGACACAAGGGGGGTCCACCAGCATCGCCGTCAGTTTGTCACCGAGTAGAGCAGGCTTGATGGTATTGAAAGCACTGGAGACGTCAAAAAACGTGACCCTCACAGTGCTCCCTGGCTTGTCCAGTTGGGCGTAGACACGGTTCAGCAGGTAGATGATGGTATCCTCAACTCCAGTCCGGGAGCTGGTAGGCGAAATGGAGGGGATCCAGGTGCGGCCTGATCATAGGCCTGAGCTTATCCAGGACGAGTCTCTCCAGGGTCTTCATGATATGTGACGTCAGTACCACCGGTCGGTGGTCCGAGAAACCACTGGGCTGTGGTGTCTTTCACAATGGAACGAGGCAGGACGTCTTCCATATCACAGGGACCCTCTGGAGGCTCAGGCTCATGTCGAAGACACGATGAAGCACTCACAGAGCTGTTCGTCGCAGGCTCAGAGAACCCGTGGGCTGACACTGTCAGGGCCTGCAGCCTTACCGGCGGGAAGTTCCGCATAATCTCCGGAGCGGTGGTTCGCCAACTCTCCGCTGATTGTGATTCACACAGAGTGAAGCATCTCCGCTGTGTAATTCACACAGAAAGCCGGTGCTGCGGCTCCTAAAGAGGCGTGACGGTTAACGTCATGTTGATGACGCTGGTGTTTCCCAGGTGTCCCCTCTGTCATCTAAAGCCGCGGACAGTTTATAATCATATGGATGCTGTTATAATGTGTAGTGATTGAGATCCTGACCCACCACACATCATGGAAAGTGACGAAGCTACGTTTTTTGCACTAAATTACATAATTACATAATCGCCATCAGTAAACAGGACGCTGTCTGACTCACTCACTCGCGGGGACGGAGGCCGTTTTCTGGGAGAAAGTTCCTTGAAGTCTCGGTCTGGAGGGCTGACGGTCGCGGTGATTTATTTTCATCACAAACACTCGGTGAGTTAAAATTTTTGCCGGTGACAGACGCTGTTTTTCCAGGCAGAAATGTGAGGAAGACAGACAGGAGGACAGACGTTTCTCCAGGTACAGGACGTTTCCTCATTTAAGTTGCCAAAGACAGCTACAGTTACTTTGTTACTTTTCTTCAGTCCTTTAACGTTGCTTTGTGGGACATTTCTCTGTATTTAGTTGAGTGAAAGACCTGTGCAGTTATCAGACTAGTCAGACCGACATGTCCCCACTCCGTGCCTCTGGATTATCTGTTCACACTGGGGCGGTTCATCAATAATGCGGCCCTGATACTACCTCCAGAGGCGGATCAGCACTGGAGCGAAATTTTCACACAGAGGAGGGTGCGAAGAATTGGCGCAGGATCCCCGCATGCAAACGGCAGTGTGAATGGGGCTAGTCAGAGGAGGGCAGGTAGCATGGGAGCCAGAGCAGGTGTGACGGGTGGGGGATGGGTGTGAGGGGCTCATAAAGTTGGATGAGGTGCTATCAGGAGGAGGAGGGGGTCAGAAGCAGTGGTGGCTGGAGACAGTCAACAGGAGAGCCAGCAGGGGCAAGGGCTGCAGTGTCAGACCTGCTGAAGAACAGATTTGACTCATTGGCCCTAGCCACACTACCATCAGCTCCACTGCTAGTTGGTCTGAAACCGGTGATGGTCCTCAGACCACTCCAGACCTCCCTCATGTTATTCTGCTGGAGTTTCCTCTCCAGCTTCCTTCTGTAGCCGTCCTTAGCCTCTTTGATCTTGGCATTCAGGTCCCTCTGAATGTCCCTCAGCTCTTCCCTGTTGCCACCTCTGAAAGCCCTCTTCTTCTGGTTGAGTATGGCTTTGATGTCTTTTGTTACCCAAGGCTTGTTGTTTGGGTAACAATGCACAGTCCTTGCTGGGATAATGCTGTCCACATAGAAATGGATGTAGTCCGTAATGCACTCAGTAAGCCCATCAATGTCCTCTCCATGTGGCTCACAGAGTACATTCCAGTCTGTCACCCCAAAACGGCCCTGCAGTTCCTCATAGCTGTCCTCTGGCCATGTCCTCACTGTCTTTGTGTTCCCAGGCAGCCTCTTCACTAGAGGCACATAGCAGGGGGTGAGAAGCACCAAGTTGTGATCTGATCTTCCCAGCAGGGGAAGGGACGTGGAGGTGTATGCATCCTTTACATTAGCATACAGCAGGTCCAGGGTCTTCTCCTCTGTGGTTTTACAGGTCACATACTGGGTGAATTTCGGGAGTGTTTTTTGAATAGAGACATGGTTGAAGTCACCCGAGATTATAATGAGGGCACTCGGGCATGCAGTCTGCAGTCCGGCTATTGTAGAGTGGATGACGTCACATGCCGACTCGGGTTAGGGGATGGGGGAATGCAGCCACTACAATAGCATGTGAGAATTCACGGGGTAAATAGTAAGGACAGAGACCCACAGCTAACAGTTCAATACCCGGGCTGCAGATGCGGTCTTTGATGGTAATGTGACCAGGATTGCACCTCCTGTTGTTCACATAAACAGCAAGCCCCCCTCCTTTGCGCTTACCGCTCTTAGTGCAGTCCCTGTCAGCCCGAACAGTGTGGAATCCCTCGGTGGAAACATTGTGGTCAGGAACATCCGTGTGTAGCGATGACTCCAAGAAAATCATCAAACTACACTCCCAGTATTCCTGATGACTCCGGGTTAGCGCTGTAAGCTCGTCCATCTCATTCACCAGTGATCTCACGTTGCCTATGATGAGAGATGGGAGACACGGCTTGTATGTCTTCTTCTCCATAAGTCTCCGGCGTTTCGCTCCTTTCCTCCACCATAGCGATCCTTTCCCTCTGCATCCCCGGTGTGTTTTCCTCCAAAGTTCAGCAGGGATATCCTCCGACACCGTAGCCAAGCTGGCTGGCTTCAGCTCCATCAGCAGATCCCTGGAGTAACAATGCCGTGTTGCTGAGCGACGGTCGAGTGGCAGAGTAAAACGAATGATTTCACCACAAATGGAAAAAAAAAAAAAAACTCTCCACACAAGCATGTTTAGAGAGGATGTAGCTTAATAAGTAACTAAAGTAAAACCAGAAAAAGTAAGATAAAAAAAAGGAAAAAAGTTGAAAACAAAGTTAAAGTGAGCGGGAGCAACTGGAACAGGCAGCATACACAGCAGCGCATGCGCACTAAAGAATGAACACATGGAATTATGTAGTAAACAAAAAAGTGTGAAATAACTCAAAACATGTTTTATATTTTAGAGTCTTCAAAATAGCCACCCTTTGCTTTGATTACTGCTTTGCACACTCTTGGCATTCTCTCGATGAGCTTCATGAGGTAGTCATCTAAAATGGTTTTCCAACAGTCTTGAAGGAGCTCCCAGAGACTCCATCTCATCCCAAACCATCTCGATTGGGTTTAGGTCAGGTCACTGGAGGCCAGGTCATCTGGCGCAACATTCCATCACTCTCCTCCTTGGTCAAATAGCCCTAACACAGCCTGGAGGTGTGTTTGGGGTCATTGTCCTGTTGAAAAATAAATGATGGTCCAACTAAATGCTAACCGGATGGGATGGTATGTCGCTGCAGGATGCTGTGGTAGCCATGCTGGTTCAGTGTGCCTTCAGTTTGGAATTAATCCCCAACAGTGTCACCAGCAAAGCAGCCCCACACTGTCACACCCCCTCCTCCATACTTCACAGTGTCACATGTAAAGACCATCCATTTACTAGGGGTGGGGGAAAAAATCGAAAAACAAGCTAACAGCGAGGACAGCTTCAGAGACCGAGGAGACGCTACATCTCCTGGATCTCAGCAGCTGTCCAGTTGCTCATCTTGACGTCTGCGGATGAAGTGATGGACTGACTGCTGTGATCAGCTGTTTCTTGGTTTAAAACTCCTCAGCTGTGGGGCGCACAACAGCGCAGGTCATCCACACCTCTGGCCATCTCAAGCAATTTCCGGCATAACGACGTCTCGGAATTAGATCGGAATGGAGTTGGATAAAAGTGTACCCTCCGAGGTGGCAAATTGGCGGACCAGGACAGACCCCCAATTTACCGGCTTCTGTCTAAATCCGCGGACCGAGCAGCAAAAAGGATGGTCAAATTGGCGGCTTGCTACCCAGTATATAAGCGGCTTTTAACTATGCAAACAAGGGCAGCCATGCACTGCAGGTACAATGTCAAACAGGAGTGCACAAAAAGAAGGTGTATGTCATAACATCCACACAGTGTAGCCAGCACCTTCCTTCCAAGCAGAGAGACAGCAAATTTTTCAAAACCCATATTCATCTAGTCAAAACACACTCTTTAAGGGCTTGCTTTTTTCATTCTGCAGCAGATTGCGCTTTTAAAGTTGTGCTGTTGTGCATTTCATGAGAGAAGTTCTCATTTCTTATATAGCATAATGTGACCATAGATAGATGTTACCTTTTGTCTTAAGTTTGCCTTTGTGTGATTACATCATTGGAATCAGTTTATTTAAAAATCACATTATCTTATACAAACTGTATTATTTTGGTGCCATAATTTGCCTTAACACACTATGCATTGTATCAATTTTTGAATCGAGAATCAGTTGAATCGAGAATCGGTTGAATCGAGAATCGGTTGAATCGAGAATCGGTTGAATCGAGAATCGATTTTGAATCGAATCGTGACCCTAAGAATCGGAATTGAATTGAATCGTGAGACACCCAAAGATTCACATCCCTACCATTTACCTTTTCTGCTTCGCACAAAGACACAGCGGGTGGAGCCAAAAATCTCAAATTTGTACTCATCAGACCAAAGCACATATTTCCACTGGTCTAATGTCCATTCCTTGTGTTTCTTGTCCCAAACAAATCTCTTCTGCTTGTTGCTCTTCCTTAGTATTGGCATTTTAGCAGCTATTTGACCATAAATGCCTGATTTGCGCAGTCTCCTCTGAACAGTTGATGTAGAGATGTGTCTGCCACTAGAACTCTGTGTGGCATTCATCTGGGCTTTAATCTGAGGTGCCGTTAACTTGCGATTTCTGAGGATGGTGGCTCGGATGAACTTATCCTGAGCAGCAGAGGTGACTCTTGGTCTTCCTTTCCGAGGACGAATCCACCAGATACGTGTCCGCTGTATGGCTGATAGGTTTCACCCTAGTCTATGTGTTAACTTCCGCCAGGTCCACTGCGTTGCGTATCTGCTCCGTCCCAGTTCCGGCAGCCCAAACCCCTCCGGAACAGATACGCAGGACTTGTATTTCTGGCGGATGCCGGAGCATGACGCAGCAATTCTGCTGAATTTAGCACAGAGCAGACAGGAAGTCATGCACCAAAACAACAATATGTAACCCGGGTGAAGAAATCAGGGATTAAAATAAGTTAGTTCCTAAATAAGAGCAGTAATGAGTGAGTAATACATCTAAACTAAAAGTAATTTCGTTTAATAAAGAGGAAAAATGGTTAACTCAGACATTAAGACAAATTAATCATACATGAGTGATTGCAAATATTTGCAAAATAAGTCAAAACGAACAGTAAGGTAATTTGTGAAAGAAAAAATACAGGCTGTGCCTTTATTGTCATTTGTTTTATTTGATTGGTAACTGCATGTATCCATCAGTGTCACCTGTGGTAATTGGCTGTAGGTAAGGAAGAGCCCGGTTGGGGCGTGGAAAAGAAGACAGACGGGGAAAGAGACGACGTAACAACATGAGAGTTAGAGGAGTGAGCCACGGAGCTCGATAACTGAGACGGCAAAGTTTTGGAAGTAGTTTTTTTAAGTGTTAAGAGGAAGTTTCAGCATAAGTCGGTGATGCTAAGGACGGTCACGCACCTTCCTGGTGTAACCACGGTGGTTTAGACCGAGTGTTAGCGCAACTGGGACCTAAGCTAACTGTGCTAGCTGGCTAGCTGTTGGAACAGAGAATGCCATTGTCTGAACTTCCACTGTTTGATGTTTCGACGAGGACCTAAAGAGGACTTCACCTCCACTGCTGGGTTCATCTCATCTGCTTGTGAACTGTGTCTCTGCAATGGAAATTACCCAGTGAGATAAACTGTTTTTACCGTGCTGAAGAAGGAAGAGTTTATCGGCCGCACCGCTCCTGAGTGACCCACAGGGTTTTTGTTGTTGTTTTGCGTGCGTGAGTGCGTGTGTGCGCCCACTGTTTAACATCAAGCTAACTGAGGTGTTTGAAGTGTCTGAGAAGTTGATATTGTGTGATTAATTTAAAGGACAGAGGTTAAAGGAAAAGAAGGAAATAAGCAGTTTTTGTTTGAAGGCATATAAGCCATTAATTTAAGCTATATTTTGATAACAGTTAATTCATTTTTCATGCTGTTTGCTATTTTTTGCTACTGGTGGTAAACAATATTTGTGTTTCCAACGGTTTACAAGCCAATTTTATTTTAAAGGTATATATTTGTTTTATTTTTGCTTGTATTGTATGAGAAAGGGGCGCATATTCTTTGCACAGTTATTTGTTACATTTGATCCAAACAAAGCAGAAGTAAAATATTTGAATTCATTTAATGAAAATTGTCGGGTCAGTCATTTTAAAAGTGTATTTGAGGTAAAGAGATTTAAATGCTAATTTGGTTTCTGCTGATATTGATAGGGTATTGTATCACCCAACATAGGTAAACCCCCAGGTAGCTACCTTTAAAACAAACCAAACCTAAAACACCCCATCATCCACATTTAAACTGATCCCAGTCATTTAGGCGTTTTTTTTGTACAGGGTGGTTGAGTGCTACAAATATAACGTTACTTACTTACTTTTCAAAATAAAACACTGTGTTGACGCCAGCATACAAATCTCAAAAAAGAGACAAATACAAGCTCTTCTACTAACCCCTTTCAATCCAACACTTTGTGTTGTTGTTTTTATAACACATACCTATAACTGCAGCCAGTTGTTGACAGTACTGTGCCATGGCAGACTCAAAACGCAACCGGTGGGGGTTGCTGGACAGCGGAAGGCAGAGCAAAACCGGATTGGAGGCGTAACGCAGCAGACATGTATTCGGTGGATTCTCAGGGTTATTTTCTCCCCGATAAGGCTAGTAGTGTGCCAGAGTCAAATCCTAAGTCAGAGGATGAGTCCGAGTCTAAAGACACAAGCGTGGCGAAAAAGGGCAGAAAATACAGCTTTCGTGAAGAATGGCTACACGAATTTGACTGGTTAAGGTCTCAGAGAGATGAATTCCATGGACTGCAAATGTTGCAGTCCATACCTGAAACGTGGGGAACACGAAATTTGCAGTTAAAACATAACACACTGGTCAAACACAGTGCTAGTCTGAGGCATAAAATGTGCCGTGACCTGTACTCCAATGAAAATGCAACTCCACTGCCAGTTGCATTTAGAAGGCAAGAGGCTGTTAATCAGTGCGCTGAGGAGGACAAATTAATATTTAAGTTTAACACAGCCTTTTTCATTGCCAAGGAAGAACTACCCTTTACCAAATATAAAGGCCAACTTGACCTGACATTTCATAACATTTTGACATGAAATTTTATTCAGTGCAGTAAAAGTTTAGAAGAGTATGCAATTAAAAAAAAACGTAGCTACTGTACTTAAATGAAACTCTGAGGTGGTATTTTTTACTTGAGTAAATGTACTATCAACACTGGAAATATAGGTGGAAACATATATATGCGGATACTGGTTGGTAATTGTGATGCGCGTGCATGCATGCGTGTACATACCTGGTGCTGTCGTATCCTCTCCAGCTGTGCAGACCGTCGAAATGGTAGCATCCGACTTCCCAGCTCTCCCGGACAGTCAACAGCCATTTCCCGGTGCAGCTGTCCTCCCCTCAGCTCTTCATCTCCTCCTCCTCCCTCCATAGCAACATGGCCGTTCAGATGGGAGGTTGTCATCCCTCACCCACCAAGAGCCCAAAGAGGGTGTATTTGTGTGGATTCCAGGGATGTTGAGGTATGTATCGCTATAAATCTGGCAAGTCTATTAAGGCAGTTCAGTAAACAGGGTGACCATGATTCCTTCACCTGTGGTGAAAGCAGGAAAATGATGTCATTAATCTAGTTTGACTGGTGACATTCTGCATCCAAACATTCTTTAAACATAGATCAGAAAACAGCTGCATTTTAAGAGAAGGCGTCCTTGTTCCATTTTAGCAGTAGTGTTTCCAGATCTCAACAATAAATTTGGTCAGTACAATGTTATCAGCAATAAGACTGGAAAAAAAAGAGAGTGAGATGTCTCAGATTCTTCTATTAGTGAGAGTTGCACATTCGCATTACTTAATGGGGAGGATGTAGCCAATCAGAGGCATTCTAGGGTGGGTCACAAGTAAACATTAAGCATAAATCGAGGAACTTTGCGCTTACCTGATTATGTCAGCTTAATGATTATAACAACAAATATTGGGGAGATGCTGATACAATTGAAAAGTCTAGAAGAGCTGCACGATTAAGTTATTTGATCTCCATTCAAGTTAGCTGGGAAGCTATGGGAAGTTAGCCGGGCTTGGTCAAAGGAAGTCTCCAGTTCACAAACTCTATGGGCCGCACAACATGGAAGATCTGGGTATTTTTATACACGGGAAGTTGAGCATTATTGGCTTCAAAACGTCACACACAGCTTCCATTAAAAGTTAGAAGCATATTTACATATACACATTTTTACACACGTTTTCTTAAAAATAGAGTGAAAATACTATCTCATCTTGTTCTTGTGAATCCAATATTGTGTAGCATCTCGTCTTGTGAGCTTAGTGTATCGTCACACACCTAGTCAGTCAACACTGAAGCAAGGATGGAACATGGATTTATGATTGCCATTTTTGCAAAAGAAATGATCCATCAGCATGGAGTTGACTAAATAAATGTAAAGAATGTTTTATGTTGTTAACTTTTGGGTGAACCATTCCTTTAATAGCTACCAAACTGGTTGAATGACCACGTTATCATATCTGACTAGCTTAGATCAGTGACTGATTTACTCAGTGTCTTAACTGGTTTACTTTCTGCTATAATAACTGACTGTCTGACCTGCTGGTTCACAGCTTGACCTACTTAGAGTGATAAATCAGTGGCTTGTTTACTGACAGTACACCATGAAATATGACTGACTGGTGAATTTCTGTTAATTTGTACACTGACAACAGATTAGTTTAACACGGGGATGCCAGGGGTCAGGGGGCCAGATTTTTTTCAAGCAAGTCCTCAGGGGGCCAGATTACACTTTCGACCTGAAAGACCAAACACTGACTCAACACATGGATCTGCTGCTTGAAAATATTCATGAAGGCCTACACATCAAAAAGAAACTGCACTGACACCACAATAGCCTCACAATGAGGCCTACAATTACATAGCAGCATAAGTTACCCTCTAAAAACGTAACATTGTCCTATCCATGCAAGTAGCCTACATTTATAACTTAGAAATGCAACAAAATACACTAGGTGTCAACAAAACACATTTTCTATAAATAACACAAGTGTAAACTGTAAATTACTTTGATCATATTTACTGAAGGCTAGCACATGAAAACATGCCAATGCATAATTAAGCCAATTAGGCCTAAAAGAAGGCCAGGCCACGTAGGCCTAAACGAGTCACAGAAAGCAAGTACCAGAATAAAGTTATCCAACAATAGGCCAAGTGAATGAATATCATAGTGTCGTTTGATATTGTACTCCTCTGCTACAGCCACTTGTTGAGAACAAATAAGACACATGGGTTTGCCTCCTACTTCCCAAAAGAAATATTTTTTTTTCCATCTATCCTGAAAGATGCGACCTTCAGTGTCGACCTTCCTCTTTTTTGACAACATCTTGATAGCGACTAGTCTACCGTAGCCGTCAGCATACTGGTCAGTGTACAGCGCTGCAGCAGCTGAGGCGGGCAGCAGCAACAGACCAATGGACGGATTCCACGAAAATTACCGCATTGACCCGAATATATGACGACCCTGATTATAAGACGACCCCTCTTTTCAAGAATAATCTTTAGAAAAAGACTCTGATAACCAAAATGTGTTTCTCAATAATAAGCTCACATACCCTTCTGTCAGTCTCTTGGAAGTGGCCACGATAAGCTTTTCTCTTACTGTTGGCGTTTTCAGACGATCTTTTTGGACCCGCCATCTTCAGACGTTAACTCCATATTTCTTGGCTGGCTGACAGTTGTTTCACGCCTCCGCTGCATTGTTCACCATTATCTTAAAATTAGCATCATAGCTCCGCCTCAGATATTTCTCTCTACAATAAGCTGGCGCCCTCTGCTGTTGCGGTCGTGTAGCGACCCAGACAACTATCAGCATGTGTCAACGGTTAGACCCCGATTGTAAGACGACCCCACTTTTTCACAAAATACTCTCCCATATCAACCACGGCCGGATGTGATGTACAGTTGGGCCGGATCCGGCCCGCGGGCCGTAACCATGGCATCCCTGGTTTAACACCACTACACAGTTTACCTCTCCATCTTAGTTCACTCATGTTCTCTCTCACAACATCATCAAAACAACCCCCCCATGACAACTGCTTTGTCAGCAGGACTGCGCACACACACACACACACACACACACACACACACACACACACACACACACACACACCATGATGTAGCAGTGAGGAATGGGAACAAAATTCCTATTGGGGAAGGGAGTGTGCAAGGGAGTGTGTGTGTGCGCGTGCATGCCCATGCTCTACTCTTACATTCTCAATGTATTTGCGCCAATTACAGAGAGAACGGAGTTCTTTTACTTTAAAGTGAAACTCTTGCCAAAATAAAACCAAGGCTTTTTTTGTGAATGTATATAAGTCAAACCTTAGTGTAAAAACATAATTACGACAAAAGAGGCACTTTTAAGATTGGGGGCATCTTTTACGTTAGCATCAAAATCGCTATTTTTAAAACACTGAGAAGGTTCCACACAACATGAAACTTTGCTCGTTGTATCACCAGGGTCTCTACATATGAACACGAGCATTGACAACATTGTTTGTGTACACATTGTTTACTAAAAATAAAGTTTTTGAACAACTCACATTAGCAGTAGCTTCTTCCTCTAGCCGTCGTCATGGCAGCCTAGACGTACTCAGGATCGACACATCTGGATAGTGTATGTGGTTCAGTTGAGCTATGTGTAGAGACCCTGGTGATACTGCATGCAAAGTTTCATGCTGTGTTAAGCCGTCTTAGTGTTTTAAAAATAGCGATTTTGATGCTAGAGTAAAAGTGCCCTATGCACCCCCATTGAAAATGTTTGAGCCGAAAACGAAAATACGGTCAATCTTAAAAGTGCCTCTTTCGTCGTAATTATGCTTTTACAGGAAGGTTTGACTCATATACATTCACAAAAAAAGCCTAGGTTGCATTTTGATGAGAGTTTCACTTTAACAATCTAAAAAGATTTAAAGGTCCCATATTATACTGTTTTTCATCAATTTCACACAGCTGTCAGAGGTCCAACAACACTGTATTCAATATGCATTGCCCCAAACCCATCCGTCATCCTGAATTTCAGCTGTCTAAATGTCGCTCTACTGAGAGCAGATTGTTTCTGTGCCTGCACCTTTAAATGCTAATAAGCTCCATCTGTCAACGCCT
The DNA here is from genome assembly GCA_963678695.2 of Diplodus puntazzo. Lineage (NCBI taxonomy): Eukaryota > Metazoa > Chordata > Actinopteri > Spariformes > Sparidae > Diplodus > Diplodus puntazzo. The sequence goes on along the minus strand of OZ023175.1, from coordinate 27,505,409 downwards.
ACTTGCCTGCTACGTCACTCTCAGTAAGACAATGCCTCTTACGCTAGCGGTAGCATGCGCTGATGTTATGGTGGATGTATATGTTTCGCGGCTTGCAGAGATACTTTCGTTCAACCATACCAGTTTGACTCAGAATCGGACCGAGAAGGAGAGGCTCCTGAAGAAATACAGACTCTGCGGCTGCAGCAGGACGTTTCAGAATGGTTAGTGTGTCTGAATAGTGTTAGTTTGTTCGTATGTGTTGTTACAGTTACTACCACGTAGCTAAAGGCTAACAGCTAGCGAAAGCTGTGTTGGTCTCCAACACAGTCTCCAAACTCTTGGAGATTGTTCCCATCATCTCTGTCTCCAATCTGCACGTTCCCAGACTTTTACTGTGACCACCAAGCTCCATTGTAGTACTATTAGGGGGCCAAGCCCGAGGGGCCGAGGGAACGCGTATGGGTTCCTAGGACCAGCGGTGCTAGAATCCCCTATTGTAATTGTAAAGATTTTTTATTTTTTTATTTTTCTCTGGCTAAAAGTGGTACTGCAGGCTAAACCGTGCAAGGGAGGGCGGTGCAATTTGGAGGGTTGGTCCAGACTCCTGCACGTACCTCAGACACAAAAAACTACATATATCCACCTGCAGGGGGCGCTATAACCTAGGCCAACGCGTTTTTGCCTATAACTCCCACACCGTATGTCGCACATTCAAAAACTTTGTATCCCCAGATTCCCTAAATGGAGCTGATTCAGGGAGGAACAGCTTATATGTAGAGACCACAGAAAACGTGTTTTTCATAATATGGGACCTTTAATCGTCTTGATTTCCTTTACATTGACGCCAACATCAGGCTGAAACCACATAACGTCAATGATGTCTAGACTATTTACAATCGGCTACAATACGATTCAGGATGATACAATTCTTTGTTTCATGTGGACATTCTTTTTCTATAAGAATAAGCCTATTCCATAAATGTTCCATTGCTTACCTTCGACTAGATATTTCAGAAAAGACCAGGGAATCATATGTATTTTTCTTACTATGTATATCTTTAGCTTAATCCACTTATACCTCAGTGTATAAAAAACACAGCTGCTGTCTCATTCTGGATCTGAGGACCAACTATTCTGTCGTCTGGATCACCATGAGCAGGGTCTAGCTGGGGTGCCATAGAGCCTGCGCACTTGAGACTTCTGCCGACCAAGATAGCAAACTTCCGGTTTAGCGACGAGCTAACTTGGATGAGGATAAAATGTCGGTCTGCTCTTCTAGATCTCCAAATTTTATTGGACTGAATTGCCCAAAGCCTGACCGTATAAAAACAAGTACATTCGCAAGGGTTGTGAGACTTTTGCTACTGTTTTACTTTTGGGTAAAGTCCCCAGTGCATCACATGACGATATAATTACGCGGCTTGGCCATGACAAAAACTGGCTTCAAGGCCGCCACAAATACATAAATGTGTGGGAAACACTGCAAGGTAAATGCTAAGATACATGCAACCACCGCACTGTTCCACAGAGTTTACAAATGGTCAGTATTTTGTCCAACTTTCCATCCTTATAAAATCCTAATCTCTTCCAAACTTTGAATTCTAGATTTGACAGTGCATTGCAACTCTTACCAGTATTGTCATTGACATGTTGCATTTTGGTTCATTGAAAATTTAAATATTAAATCTGTCATATCCAAAATAGGTTCCAATGAGTAAAAATGTGCAACAGGTTAATAGAAGCAAATGAAGCATGTAATAAGACGTGTGTCTCAGAGCAAGGGGAGCCATAAAAGCAGAGATAAAATCCCTGAGTAGTCAGTGTCTGAGGCTCAGACAGCACAGAGCAAAGGTCGGAGGGTTTACGCAGCTCCTCTGGGAGGGGACCAGCTTTTCTCAAACAACAAATGTTGAAATCAGCTGTTTGAGTCACTGTTGGTAGGAATGAGCTATTAAGAACACTGACCCCAGTTTAACTGAGCAATAGTAGGTGAGTTTGCACAAAAAAAAAAAAATAAAAATTGATTTAAAAGACAGTTGTTATTAACAGCTGAAAGTTGTCAAACGGTGGTTAAAAAAGTGAATGTTCATTCGTGAGAAAGACAGGTGTTTTCACTTTTGTTTGCCAATTCGACATCTTCTCAGGGCACCTGTAAATACTGTGACATACAACCAATCTCTTACCCTTAAAACATTATTTTTGTTTCACCTTTCATTGCTTTAAGTCATATATTAGAGCCCAACCGATTTATCGGCAGGCCGATGTTATTGGCCGATATTAGGCATTTTCCAAACTATCGGTATCGGCATTTATAAAGGCCGATACATGAATATTTAAAAAATAAATTAAAAAAAGGATGAAACGAGGGGCGCTAGGGAGCAGCCAATGGAGTAGGTCGTGTGCTATCTGAGCTCTGCAAAATATGTGATTAAACCTCTTTTTTTCGGCGCCCTGCACTAGCAATGAGATGTAAGATTCTCACCTGAAGCATTGCCCGATGTTTTCAGCCAACTCTGATCTTTATTACTCGCACCTTTTCTTTGTAAATGGCGAATCGGCCCAGTCTACGTAAATACAGCTACACAGGTAAGGCTGCTACTAGCAAAACGAGTGCTGACGCAGCTAGCACCATGTCCGAGCCTGAGCCTGAGATTGACATGAAAACCGAGATACTCTCCTCACTCAAAAAGGAGTTAGCTGGTCTTTTCCAGACTGAGCTGAAGAGTGCATTGACCTTTGAATTTGAGGTGATTAAGTCAGAGCTTCAAGCGGTCAAGACGGCGATCGCGGACAACACCGCGGCGTTGCGCACTGACATGGAGAAAGTTAAGTCGACGGTGTCAGACATGGAACGAGGCCTCTCCGCCTGCTCCGACGAGGTTACGTCGCTCCAGGACACCGTACGGAAGCTCGAGAGGAATGTGGAGAGTCTTCAGGAAAAGTGCTTGGACATGGAAGGCAGAATGAGGAGGTCAAATGTTCGCATCCTGAACGTGGCTGAAGAAACTGGCTCGAGCTCGCCATCATCTGTCTCGAAGTTGCTCAAAGAGGCTCTGAAGATGGATAAAGACGTGCTGGTTGACAGATCCCATCGCACTACTCAGCCGAAGAGACCGGACGGTAAACCTCGAGCTATAATCGCGAAGCTGCACTATTATCAAGACTGCGTCGAGATCCTGCGCCGGGCCAGGGAAGCCGGTCCCCTACAGTGTAACGGAGCCACCATCTTCGTGTTCCCCGACTACCCACCGAGCGTCGCCCGGGCGAGATCAGCGTTTAGCGAGGTCAGGAAACTACTTCGGGGACGAGACAACATTCGCTACGGCATTCTTCATCCAGCCCGGCTCCGTATCACGCACAACGGGACGGAGAAGCAATTCCAAGGTGCAGCTGAGGCCATGGAGTATGTGAAATCTAACATAATCTGAGAGTGTTTTCTTTTGCCGATGAGCCAGAGGAGAGTGGGTACCCCACACTGTGAGTTTTGAACCTTTTTTTTTTTTTTTTGTTTTTGTTTTTTTTCCCTTTTTTCTTATTAGCTTTTAGTTGGTGAATACATGGACGTTATATGGACTTTGAGAATGATCTTTACGTGATAGTTGTAAAGAATGCTGGCTGTCCAGAGGGGATGACCGGTAGCACTTATTTCTGGTGGCAATTGATGGACATTTCACCTGTCTTGTTTACCGTTTCAATGATAGATCACTTTTATTATATTTTATTTTTGTTTTGTTTTGTTTTTTCATCATCATTATATCATCATATTTGTATTTTTATCAGAGAGGTATGTTGACGAGGTTATGGCCAGGGGTACTGGTTTTATTCATTTAAAGGGATTGGGGCAACACGAAAGAGTATGTTCTATAATAAGGGATGTACATTTTGAGTTACGTCGGGGGTGCTGGGTTGCTGTTAAATTGGCGCCACCCTTTCAGTTTTGTTCTTACCAATGTATATAGTTGTTGAGGTTTTTTTTTTTCTATAAGCAGAGCGATTTGCTGGACTAGTGTTTCCTCACACAAGCACTTCATTTGTGGATATCTTTGCAAGGGGTCTAGTGGTCACCGTGTTCCTTTGGGTGACAGGGGAGGGGTAACCATTGCACCGAACTTTTACTTTGTGTTTTCTTTTCTTAGTGTTTTGTCTGTTATGTTGGCGGACGGGTCTCTCTTTGTGCATACTCAACCAGCCAAGGACGGCATGCACAACTGTATCTTGAAACATTCTCTTGTTCTTTAATAATATATGGCTAGGCCACGTCCCGGTGTGACTGTGAATAAATCGGGTGGCAATCAGGTCACTTTTGTCAGTTGGAACGTGAAATCCTTAAACCATCCGGTGAAACGTAAAAAAGTACTTTCACATCTCAATCAGCTCAAGGTGGGGATCGTCTTCCTCCAAGAAACCCACTTGACCACCTTTGATCATTTTAGACTGCGGGGAGGATGGGTGGGTCAATTTTACCACTCCAACTTTCATTCCAAATCTAGAGGGGCTGCTATTCTTATTAATAAAAGTGTCCCATTTGTTATGACCAGCGTCAAAGCAGACTCTGCTGGTCGTTATGTGATAGTGTTAGGCAAATTGGATAGCACCCCGGTCATACTGGCGAATTTGTACGCACCCAATTGGGATGACAGCACTTTCTTTACAAGACTCTTTTCACGTTTGCCCAACATGGACACGCATCACCTCATTTTAGGGGGTGATATGAACTGTGTTTTGTCACCCACTCAGGATCGCAGCTCACCTAGAACTGCCACCTTGTCGAAAGCAGCCCAAGCAATCAAGCTGTTTCTTGATTCTTATAACATAGCTGACACTTGGCGCTTCAGAAACCCCACACGCAGGAGTTACTCTTTCTACTCACCTGTGCACAAAACTTATTCACGCATTGATTATTTTTTTCTTGATAGTAGATTGCTTCCTATGGTCAAAGAGTGTGAATATCAAGCCATAGTGATATCGGATCATGCTCCTTTGCTGTTGACTTTATGCATACCAGCCTCACATAATACTTATCGTCCATGGCGTTTTAATACTTTGCTTCTTTCTGATGCTGACTTCGTCAAGTTTGTTTCGAAAGAGATTACAGAATATTTGGCGCGTAATCAAACACCGGGAATGTCCTCCTCTGTCATTTGGGAATCGATGAAAGCCTATCTTAGGGGACAAATCATATCGTATAGTGCTCATGTTAAGAAGACTCTGGGTAAACGCCTCGAACAGCTGACTAAAAGTATTTTGGAACTTGACATGAAAATAGCTAACACGCCATCTCCTGACTCATTAAAGTAAAGACTGACACTTCAGACTGAATTTAATCTCCTGTCCACGAGGCATGCTGAAAATCTTATAAATCGGTCACGGCATAAGACTTATGAATATGGGGAGAAGACTGGCAAAATTTTGGCTCACCAGCTACGTCAAGAAAACGCAAGTCGAGCAATAACGGCAGTTAATGACGAGATGGGCGTTACACTCACAGATCCCTTAGAGATCAACCAGCGCTTCCACAGGTTTTATTCAAAGCTGTATACTTCAGAGTCTAGTGATGACGATTCCGAGTTTGACTCTTTTTTTGGCAGCATTACTATCCCCAGGATTGATGCTGACACTGCGGCCACCTTAGAAAATCCATTCTCAAAAGAGGAATTTGTCGCTGCAACCAGGTCCATGCAAAATGGAAAATCCCCTGGTCCGGACGGATATCCGTGTGAGTTCTTTAAAAAATTTGCCAATGAACTGACTCCTATCTTACTTTCAGTCTATGAAGAATCATTTAGTTCTGGTTCACTACCTGAAACGATGAGACAGGCAGTTGTATCATTGATCTATAAAGAAGGTAAAAACATTCTAGAATGCGGCTCTTTTCGTCCCATCTCTTTATTGAATGTCGATTGTAAACTGCTGGCCAAAATGTTAGCCCTTTGTTTGGAAAATGTTTTGCCCTCTGTAGTTTCGGATGATCAGACCGGATTTATTAGAAATCGTCAATCGTTTTTCAATATACGTAGATTAATGAATATCCTTTATAATCCCACTCAACTCGACACGGCTGAGGTTCTTCTATCGCTCGATGCTGAGAAAGCATTCGATCGGGTTGAGTGGGGCTACCTTTTCTACATTTTAAAGAAGTTTGGATTTGGTACAAAGTTTACTTCTTGGGTTCGCGTTCTTTACTCTCTCCCTTTAGCAGCAGTTTGTACAAATAATACTCTTTCCTCCTTCTTCTCACTAGGCCGTGGAACAAGACAGGGCTGTCCTTTGTCCCCCCTGCTTTTTGCTCTGGCAATTAAGCCACTGGCGATTGCACTGCGTAGTTATGTCTCAATTAAGGGCATACAGAGGGGCAATACTGAACATAAAGTGTCCCTCTATGCGGACGATATGCTTCTATACTTATCTGATCCGTTGAGCAGCCTACCACTGACTCTTGGCTTATTGGATACATTTGGGAAAATATCTGGTTATAAAGTGAATGTACAGAAAAGTGAAATCATGCCCATAAACCCTGCTGCTGGACGTATTTTGTTTGATCCACTGCCTTTCAAAATAAGTAGGAATAAATTTAAGTACTTAGGAATTTGGGTTACACATAATTTTAAACATCTCTACAGAGATAATTTTCTCCCTCTTGTTGACTCTCTGAAGAATGATCTTGATCGCTGGAACTTGTTACCATTATCATTAGGTGGTAGAATTAATACTATCAAAATGAATGTGCTACCCAGATTTTTGTATCTTTTCCAATGTGTTCCAATTTTTTTATCGAAATCCTTCTTTTTGCTTATTGATAAGTTGTTGTCCTCATTCATTTGGTATAGAAAAAGTGCCCATATACGTAAAACTATCTTACAGCGACACCGTAAGAATGGTGGACTATCCCTGCCAAACTTTCAGTATTATTACTGGTCGGCTAATATATGTGCTATGTTACACTGGCTTAATCCGATAGAGGATGGCAGCCCGCAGTGGTTACAGTTAGAAGACTTGTCATGCAGACCTACCACTTTACATTTTTTACTTTGCCCCAAGCTCCCATTGCCAGAACCTGTATGCAGATATTCTATCAATCCAGTGGTTAAGCACTCTCTGAAGATTTGGGCGCAGTTCAGATGAGCATTCTTATTTACAGACTTGTTGATCAATGCCCCAATATCGAGGAACAATATGTTTAAACCCTCTGTTATAGATGGCTCCTTTGATATCTGGACTGGTAGCGGATTGATCACTTTAAGAGACTTGTACATCGATGGTACTTTTGCATCGTTTGAGCAGTTGAGGTTAAAATATAGCATCCCTACTTCTCATTTCTTCAGATATCTACAGCTTCGCAGCTTTGTTGCCTCACATTCGACTCACTTTCCGTTACTACCACCCAGCTCTCTCCTTGATTCTCTTTTAAAATTTACCTCTGGACGTAAAGGGCTAATCGGCGTTATTTATATGTCACTCAACTCTCACAATTTGGAACCTCTGACGCATTTAAAGAGTCAATGGGAGGAGGAATTGGGCATAATGTTCACTGAGGATGAATGGGATTCTGTGTTAGATAGGATACACTCATCTTCAATCTGCTTAAGACATAAGGTGATACAATTCAAGATTGTGCACAGGCTACACTTGTCTAAAACGGGTCTATCAAAGGTCATACCGAGTATTGATCCGGTCTGTGACCGCTGTGGGATAGCAACGGCGACTCTGTCTCATATGTTCTGGTCCTGTTCGGAATTAACAGGTTTTTGGCAACCTATTTTTACTTTCTTTTCTGACTTGCTGGGTGTACGCATAGAACCTCTTGCCATAATAGCAGTATTTGGTGTCGTACCTCGGGAACTCTGCCCCACACAACATAGCAGGAGCATGGTAGCCTTTGCGATGCTTCTGGCTAGAAGGCTGTTATTGCTTCGATGGAAAGACAGGCATCCTCCAACCTTCAACCAATGGATCAGAGATCTTTTGCACTATCTGACCTTGGAGAAGATCAGCTACACCATGAGAGGCTGCACCCACACCTTTTATTCTATATGGCAACCAGTTTTAGATCAGGTTGACAGAATGGATGCTCCTGTCATTTTGAGTATGTAGACGTGACCCTTCATTCCTTTCCCCTTTTTTTTCTTTTTTCTTTTTTTTTCCTTCATGTATCATATGTTTCTTGAAATGATGGATCTGTGTTGGTGCAGTGGGGCGGGGTTGTTGTTGGGGGTGGGATTGTGTTGGTACGTATCGGATTGTATGCTCGATTGTGTCTTGTGCAATTCTCAAAAAAAACAATAAAGATACTGTGTTAAAAAAAAAAAAGGATGAAACACCCTTCATCCATGTTATGAGTGTTGGCGTCCACCAGAGGGCACTCTACAACAGGTTAAGTCTATGCCACCTGATTGACGTACAGGACGGCCTGTCTGAGATCTCTTCTTGTGGGGTCACGCGTCACGTGTTACAGATCACCATGCATGCGCAAACGCGCTAGCTACTGCAAAACACAAGCAAGCTAAGTGTCCTGGTTAGTGGCTTCATTACTGTCTATGAAAGAACGCATCTTTAATAATTACAATAATAATAATTAAGGCTGCCTGATAAATTGAATTTTCATCGCAATATGTACATGTGCGATAAACACATCGCAAAAGACTGCCTGACACGCGATAACTAAGAAAAATCATTTTGTTTACATGCACCATGTATGCACCGTGAGCATGCCAACATTTAGCCTATCAGACGGAGCCCTGGATACAAGGGCCAATCAGATGAAGCCCCAGCTAGCCATTAACTACTCTGACAAAATTAATCACCATCAGTTTGGTGGTGATTGCCAGGTTACAATGGCTGAGGGAGGAGAGAGACGCGATAAAAATGTGGTCGACGAAGACCTTGTGGTGAAAAGAATGATTTTGTGAGTATGTATGTATCCAGGAAATAGTAGGACAAACAAGTGTGCACGCTTGATCACGCTACTAATCACTTAGGTGAATGAATAACGGGATGTTTTTAACTCTGACGTGAACGGGTCAGAGAGCTGTGTGTCAGGCGGGTGTGTGTGCTGCTTGCAGCCAGCGACACCACAGAGAAATATGCCGTGTGTGTGCATATGCGCTGCTAGGGCTGGGCGATTAATTGAATTTCAATTTCGATTTTGATTTTGGCTTCCTCGATCATGAAAACAAGATAATCGTAATAAAACGATCATTCTGCCGCACGCCGTGTCTTGTCTGGTAAAGGCAGCGAACCCTTCCATCTCCACCTGGGCACTCTGCTCCCCCCCGCCTGAACACTTTCGCTTTCAGACACGCCGGTGCGCGTTTGGAAAAAACGTGTAGAAGAAGACAGCAGAAAGGCAGCCTTAGGTCAGGAAGAAAGGTAAAGCAAATTCTGTGGTGTGGAAACACTTCGGTTTTAAGGAGTCTGACTCGGAACAAACAAAGATATTGTGCAAGATATGTCACGCGACCGCGTCTGCACCTCAAGGGAACACGACCAATTTATTTAACCATTTAAAGTCCACACACAGAGTCATACATGACCAAGCAGTGAAGGAACCAAAAACTCAAAAATGAAAAGCTCCTCAACTCCTGCCACCGCCACACAGTCCTCAATTAAGGACACACTTTACAATGCCATCGCATATCCACCCAGCTCCCGCAGCCATAAAGAAATAACGGATGCCGTCACATACAT
>OZ023175.1:27494194-27495643 GCA_963678695.2 Diplodus puntazzo | reverse complement strand
CAACACGCATGTCCCAAATATGTGTGTGAATGTTTCTTTATTTGTTGTGGGGTTGTGGTAGCTGAGACAATGTGATCACTCAAAGAGGACAACAGTTTTATGTGTCGCACGAGCTGGACATTGCTATTTGAATACCTAGTTAGAGAATATTAGCTTACTATGTACCAGGAGATAACACATTGTTGAAAATAGGGAACAGTTTATTGTTTAACAAAAATAAATGTTTGGTAGCTTAAAAGTTTTGACTGGGCCATTAATCCATCCTAAGGGTCTGAAATATGTTGTGTTTATTCTCTTCATTTACATTTTTTCTCACTAACACTTCTTCTTAAGCTGCCCTCAAGACAACATCAGAGCAAGTTCATTAAATGTCACTAGCCCCATTCGCACTGCCCATTGAGTGCAGGGATCCTACGCCAATTCTTAGCATCCTCCTCTGTATGAAAGTTTTAGATGCCCGAAGCGGTGAAATTTTGGAGATGGTATCAGACGCGCAGCACTGGCAAACCATACCTGTGTGAATAGATAAACCAGCGGAGCGGAGCGGGGGCGTGTAGATCTGATGGTCTTCGCAGTGTGATAACTAAACAGATACTTTACTCAACAAAAGACTGAACTTTTTCCCATATACAGCATCCATCCCACAAATGAGAGTCAGACAGCATTGTTATATAATTGTATCGTTATCCTTATATACAATTATAAACAGTCAATGGGCACATGTTTAGATTAACAGGTGGACACCGCGGGTGTGGACTTAGCTAGAATATTTGAATAAGCACAGCTCCCAGGTCCCTCCTACTCCCTCTCTGCTATGCTGCAGCCCTGCCTTCAAAGCCCCACCCCACAGATGAGCCTGCCGTGCATGAGCAGGCTTGTAACCACGGTAACAGAGGACGCCAGATAACCAAGATGTCACATCGTATCTTATTCTGCTGTCAGATCATAATGACAACTTTAGCAAATATGACAAAAAAATAGCTACAGACTACAGCTTCAAGTGTTTTTGTCAGTATTTTACTTTTTTAATATACCAAACCTGAAAAGTTTGGAAGAAAAATGTTGTGCTTAAATGATTTGTACCAAGAAGGTTATCTCTTTTGGTACTGTACTTTGTCTAATTGTTCGTTGGCAGGAAATGTCAGGAGCTTATGAACAGAATCTAGATCCTCATGTGGACCCAGGAAATGTTCTCAAGAATTTCTTAACGTCAAAGCCATAACTACCACTGAAGACGCAGAGGGATTTTTAGCAACATGGGTGGAGTTTTATTTTACACTTAAAAACAATAAATAATATTTAGTATTTGGTGGACAGATTCCACTAGTCCTAGATGCTCTGTATATAAATTTGACCAACAGAAATGAATACTAAACTAACGGAGATATTGTTATCTCACCAAACTGGAATCCTGGTAGCATTGAACTACATAAATATGTGGAAAGCATA
>OZ023175.1:27486694-27489194 GCA_963678695.2 Diplodus puntazzo | reverse complement strand
AACTTAATCTCTCGAGGTAGGGTCTTACTCGGTGTCACGGTGTGTTAGACCACGGATTAAACTTACACCTGAATATCCCTTTAAGTTTTTATTTTGTCACAGCACAGTTATGGCCACAACATGTAAAATATTACACCCACTGTATTAAAAACAATCTCCCTGCATCTTATGCTTTGACAGCAGCCATGAGGGAAATCAGGCCATGGAACCACACGGAACGGTGAGGCGAAGTATACTGTCCGTACTGAAAGAGCAGTGTGAATGGGGCTTAAGAAACATTTCTAACCAAAAAATAACAGACGGCAAGATTGCTGATAGTTCAAGCACTTGTGAAACTTAAACTACATTTCAAATAACAGTGGTTCTGGTTGTACCAAATTTGTGAGTGTAAATTGCATAATGTGCAGTGTTACTGCAACTCTTGATAACCAAATAACTATCTGACACAAAGAGTAAAGCAGATAGTCATTTGGGAGCAGAAGCAGAGCTGCCTCTTATCTCAACAGTACACACTATAACACACACACAGACAGACACAGACAGACAGACAGACAGACAGACAGACAGACAGACAGACAGACAGACAGACAGACAGACAGACAGACAGACAGACCACACACACACACACACACACACACACACACACACACACACACACACACACACACACACACACACACACACACACACACACACACACACACAAAGGGCTGTACCACACTGTACCAGACAAAAAGAAGGGAGAGAGGTGGGAATACAGACACAAGCTGGGGATTTGTAAGAATACTTAATTATTAATAATGCAATTAATGATGTACTGAATTGGAAAATATCAATAGAAAGAACAGATTTTAATAACCTGTTGTCATGTCCTGAAAAACGTTGACAAACTTGAAGTGGGCAAGCTTTCATCTATAAATTAATGGTGCAGTAAATGGTGCTGGGCTGGGAACCATTCCCATTTGAACTCATGCCCAATTCCATACCAGTACCCAATGGTACCTTTTTTACCAGTACTTAACTCTCTATAATAACATTTTTTTTTTATTTATTTCAGTACTAACCAGTTAAATCAAACACTTCTAGAGACAATATGTCATGAATCATTACCAGTAACAATGAACATCAAATGTCAATCTTTCAAATTTTTTATTTCTGTAACATATAGCTATAGTGCTTATTAATCTGTAAAATAAAATACTTTTTGAAGTAAACTGCTACATTTAGCTGTTCCTGCTCATCAACATAGTGCTTTAAGAATAAACTAGTGCAATGCCCATAGGAAGCATGTATTCCTGTAGAAAAGTGGGAGGTTAAGTTGCTTTTTCATGGATGGCCAAATGAGGTTGTGTTTGAAGGTGGGACAGGGATATAATTGGCTGTTTTTTACTACTTTTGATTATACGATTAAATTTCACCTTAAAAACTATTTACCTTGCCTTGCTTGGTGTCTTTATTTTCAACACAACCTCACATGTGTGACTGTACAGTTATTTTTTCATTTTGACATACTATATTAACACTATGGACCTAAAATAAAAAACAAAACAAAATCAGAGCAGGAAAAAGTTAGATTTTTTACTGTGAAAACCACAAATATGTAACCAACTGCATTAGTTATAATGCAAATATAAATTGTTGTTCGCTAAATTTGTGCATAAGTTTTTGAAATTTACAAAGTTATGTGTAACTATTTACATTTAAATGCAGGCAATGCCTCAGGCTCTGCTCATTCCTGCCTGTTCCACATTCAGCAGTCTCCTCCTTGTTTTGACTCACAACACAAAAAAACGACTACACTACACACTAAACACTATATAACACACTAACTATACACTCCAAACACGCTATATATCACAAATCTCTCAAATCTCAAAACTCGCTATCTCTGTCGCTGTCTCCAACACGTCACTGGTGCTGTCACTCATCCGCCGACGTCCCTCCCACAACTTCCGCCTGTTCCTCAGCAACCAAACTTGCTCCTTGGACACTTTTGTGACAAAAGCCCGTTTTTACTGTTTGTTCCTGCACCAGACACAAAGCAAACGTGAGAGCAACGTTCGCGAAAAAGCGTGGCGGACATTATTTACCCTTAGTCCGGTTTTGGACGTGCCAGTGCGTCCGGTCCATCGACTTGGGAGGTGGGCCATGTGGGCTAGCGGCTAGCAACACACGAACATCCACAGATTCCGATTCCACTTTGTTGTCCGCGCATCTCCGGATCTCCTCAGACCCGAACAGACTCGGTCCGGACTCGTTTAGTCTCAGAAATCCACAACAGCCAGTTTAGATGCACTGCACAGAACAGAGCGGGACCGAACCGCCGGCAAAATCCTGGTCCAGCTCGTGCCGCTGCAGGTATAAATCCGCTTGTTTCTTAAGGTATGTCGTGGGCTTGAGCTCTGCAGTGATTGGCTCTGGTGCGCACATGGCTACGGTGTGCAGTGATTGGCTCTGGTGCGCACGTGACTGTGGGAGCAACGTCGGGGGATGAGAGGAG
>OZ023175.1:27314194-27481694 GCA_963678695.2 Diplodus puntazzo | reverse complement strand
CAAAACGATTGGCCACAACATTGAAACCACTGACAGGTGATTTGAGGAAGATTGAGCATCTCGTTATAATGCAATGTTCTGCTGGGAATCCCTGGATCCTGACATTCATGTGGATGCTACTTTACACACATCACCCATGCAAACAATGTTGTGGACAAAGAACACCCCTCATGGAAAAGGCACTTCCCTCAGGCAATTCACTACAAAGGTCCCATTGCCAGACACCACAGAACACCCTCATAGGTTGAATGACCATGCCTTGACAGGTCAGAACTTCTCAATTCAACTTCAGCATTCTGCCATAAAAAATACATTTTTAAAACAAATTAAGGGAACGCTTAATTGTCACAGTATTACACCAGTTCAGTTAAACTTCAGGGATATAAATCGGTTAATTTTGTCAGATTAATTCCTGAGCCCGAGTAATCAGGTGTGTGTTCCCTAATCTAATTAGTCATTCATTGTTTTTCCCTAAATCCAACGGATTATAAAGAATCACCTACAACACCAAAGGGATCTGCGAATACCTTTGGTTAAGTGCATAATTATGTCTGTTAGGTAGTATGTGTTCTCTTTCACTAGGTGACACTAAACTGCATACTTTAGCTGTGATGGTTAATACCATGCCATACTTGTTTGTATTTCCACTGAATCTTATCATCAAGTAGCTGTGTTCTCATAGCATTAAGAGTTGTGATGTTTACACGCCTACATTTCTGTTCTAACATTCATCTAGCAGGACAGAACTGTCCGGCATGGCAGTCAGTGACACAAAGATTCTAAACTTTACTTTGTCAAATTCTTCAAATTTAGTTTCTTTTCCAAGGGCATTACAACTGTGTTTGTTCAAGGACAAGAGAGCTAAACCATGACATTGTGTCAGACAAAATGCCAAAGCGGCATAGTGTTATCGTCAGATTTGCGGCGACACTATCAGGCACACATCATGACACTGCAAAGGGAGAATCAGTCTGACATTAGGTGATTTCTGAGTTTGTGCTTTTCAAGACAACGCCTTGTAATAAGGTCAAACTGTAACATGATTGCCTTTCTCCTCCTCTGTCTTTAAATCCATCTTCACTTACTTATCCTCCATGTCTGCATCCCAACCAAAACTATTGCATCTGGGAAACACAGCACAGGTCTTTCATCCCAAGTCATGGAGTTAGCAAATAGAAAGCAGCCATCAGCTGTATGATAACCCTTTTGCTAAACATTGACAGTTTACAATACACAATCCTGACTAATCTGAGGATTTGAAATCAGATGAAAACATAAAGAAAGGAAGTCACACAACATTGCCATTACTACTGCTTTAAGCGGTATTGGTATAATCTTAGTTGGCACAGCCCAATTCAGCTGCCCCTCAGTTCTCTTAACAGAGATTGAAAGTTACTCCATTTGAAAAAATGTGGTTGTTACAAATTTGTTCTGTCACAGCACACTGTGGGTACACAACAGATACTGTAAGCCATAGGTTTGTGAGTCCCCGGAGTACCAATTGCAGTAATGTTAAACGTTTAGATTGAATTAGAAATCGCCAAGTTTTGATTGATATATCGTTTGCGATTTCTGATGATCACAGACGCCCTTCATTTTTTTTTTTTTTTTACTAATGTGGAGTGTTGACGCTGACTTTATGGAACAATCAGGAGCTAACTGTCATTAAAACAGGCAACCTACCTATGTTGTTGTAATGTGCAGTGACCTTAAAAGGTAGCGTTATGATACTGTGACATTAACGTTAGCCTTTGCAACGCAAACACACAAACTAAACACAGTTCTCTAAAGTAATTGTAAACAGTTCGAATTCACATATCGTCTGCATTTTATTCAATCTAAGATTGTAAATTGGAGTTTTGTTTGGTATTTTTACAAGGCGGCGTGTCAATTTTTGTCACTTACATAAAAGAAAAACAATCTGTTTTGGTTAGCCATTTCCACTACCAAAGTGACAAATGAAAGCTGAGTTATAAGCTAATTGGCTTAATTTCTAGTAACGTAAAGTTCCTTCAATTAGTATAACATTTCTCATCAGTTCAGTGAGAAGCCACCCTTACAAAAACCTATATTATTATTTATTTTTTTTTTTAAAATGTGCGATCATTTTACTTAACGCTATTAGGCCAATGTTAGCTGCTACCTAGCTAGCCTGCTCCTTCCTGCAGCACCTGTTGACAACAAAGCCGCTTCAGAGTACTCTGAAAACACTGGAATACTCACTAGATTTCTGGGTATTCCTTTAACTGCTAAATCCAACTGGGAACTAGTAACTACGTCGTAGTTTTGATCCAAGTCGTTATTCGCCCCTTTTATTTGTAATTCTTTTTTACTCTAAAAGACTTGCCGCCTATCGGACATAGCAGCATAAGCCCCCTTCTTCTACTTCTCTCAAACTGTCATGACCAATTGCACGCAGGGGGAGGAGACGACATGCCACCAGCTAGATAAAACAATGATGCTGATTGGATACAGCAATGAAAAGTATTTCGTCCAAACCCGTTGCTACATCGATCGATCGATACATATTTTCTAAACAGTTGAGTCAGGTATTAACAAAGTTGAAGAGTTTATATTATGGAATATACATTTAGATATTTAGAATTGAGATATTTTAGGAATCCTTCTAATGTTACCTTTCCTCGGATGTTATATCTGACTTCCCTGTGTTATTAATACGAAACTTCCTATGGTAAAGATCTGAAATTACTGCACAAAACCATAGTGTTTCTAGTTTTGCACTAAGCTGTGAGCTTTCCCTTATTAATGAAATTATTGTAATGACCGAATTAATCAATATCAATTTTTGACATTTTATCACAGATGTTTTTTATAGAAAAGAAACTTGTTCGAACAGAAGTACAGAATAATCATGATCATTTTTATTAATTCATCTTCAGTTTCAATATTACAGAAAAAAAAAGATCCTCTGAATTATATTTGTACATTAGTAGTAATAGAATGCTGCGTCATTGCTTCATTACAAGTGCTGGTCATAGTTTATAGTGTGTGCAGTGTGACACTGAGTTCAGTCCAGTGTTACGAATCACTCAATACAATGGCAGTTTTCAATAACCTGCTTCTTCTTACTCAAATGAATCTATCTGGGTTGGATTAGTCCTCATTGGGCAGGTGCCACAATGTGCTCTGATGCTGCATTCATGTCATAATGGGTTAATCTTAGTTATGATTTGGGGAAAACAGAAATGTGGCTAGTGTTTTTACATTTAATACTTTATTGTTTCATTTATTTCATTTATTGATCTGTGCCTTCCACCGAATGACTGACTGCCTTTAAAATCCTGCAAGAAATGTCACTCTGTTCTTCCACTACATGACATGAACACAACATGAGGCACAAATGGTCTAAGCAGAAATGGGAGAAATGACAGGAGGGATGGAGGAAGACTGCATCAGCCAACCTGGGCAAGTGGTCAAAGCTCAGAAATTCTGACTAGGGCTGTATTCAGGTCACAGAGGAAAGTTAATAGACACCAACTCCTGATCTGGAAGTTAACACTTCATATCAGCAACTGACATCCTGAAAAAACACATCTTATTTCATCTTGGTGTATTTACTTATCATTAAAGCAACATTACGCAGAATTTGGAATTTTGTGCAATTTGGCGACCCCAACAGCACACACCAGTACCTTAACATTGTCAAGTTTACGAGCCCTCGAACGCGACACCTGGGTCTCAAGTGATGTTGGGTCGGAGTCTTCTCAGTTGGTTACAAGTCACATCTTACTCAAGCAACACTTTCATTCATGTTTGTTGGTTTTGGAAATATGTGGAGGCGCATGATTGGTGAAACAGAAGCCAGCCTTTGAGACTAGTTGTCAACTCTGTAAAGTCATTAATCTTTATGTATTTAAAGGGTAACTTCACCAATTTTACACATTAAAAGGTGTTTATAGGTCTTGGGAAATACTACTACTTATGTGAAAAAGTAGAACAATGCTCCAGAGGAAACTGCATGTATTCTGATAAATCGCCTCTAATGATGACTAATTTGCATTGTTGGTAATGCAGGTACCAGGTTTTAAAAAGGAAGAAGAATGAAGTGGAAAAAGACGTCATATCTTTTTATAGTTTTTAGGAATTTCGGTTTATAATAAGTTATTGGAGTGCAAGACTTAACCAGTGAAGCTTTTTTCCACATATACAGTAGAACTCACCAAGACCTATAAACACACTCAGTAAAAATGGTGGAGTGGACTTTTAAGGATAAGGCTGATAATATTCTACATTTTCCCGACTACCAACAAATCCCATCAAACTACCAAAATCAAAAATAAACTTATCACACAAACAAGCATTGTGTGCGCATCCAAAGTCAGACATACTGACATACTGTTTTGGGAATAGTTGACAAGTATAGAATATCACAAGCATTATCCTCCAATACTTAAAATGCAAATAACACATTTATGAAGACTAACCATTTCAATTTCATACTGCAGTATTCTTGTGTAAACTATAAACTCCCGTTACACCAACTGAATGTAGGATTTTGGTTAAACTAATACTACCAATGTATGCCACCTGTTATGAGGAGGGTCCCTCCCTGACTACAGATCATGGAAGTCGTTGCGTATTTTATTAAAACAATTATGTTCATATTTAATGTTGGACCAGCGTAACCATTACAGTATGGCGACTCAATGAATCCTGGCTCACCCCGCCTTTAAGCTGGGCCCCTGACCCACCTCAAAGAGTTTCATGGCTTTCATTGAGAGTCACGATAATTTTTAGTGTAAAAGTATGGTTTGAAAGTGTTATATCTGAAAAAGGAGAAAAAAGTTAAAAATACCCTTGTATTATTCCTCTTTTGGCAGAAAACTCATATTTACTGTACTGGCACATCATCCAAATACGTCTTTATAAGCCTTTAGTTCATATTTCTGTCAACATTGATGTATTGTGTTCCATGAGGAGATGTAGTGACACTTCAGGCAAGGGTTATCAAGGAGTTTCCATATCTGGATAGAGGATGCCAGAGCAGAAAAGAAGAACAAGAACAAGAAGAGTAAAAGAAGGGAGCAAAAGGGGGACAAGTTCATGAGGAATGAAGAGAAGAAGGGCAGGTATACATATCTCTGTATCTACCAGGGAAAAATCAGGGGCAAATGTTAAAGCACTAAGCAAATGAACAGGAAAAAGGGCATAATTACTACTTAGATGATAATATTTAGTCAGAACCATGATAATAATAATAATAAATAGAATATCAATTAAGAATATTAATAATCATTATCATCAGCATAATAATAATAATAATAATAATGACAATAACAATAATAATAATGATAATAATATTACAGAATAAATCTCATATTTTATTTTATTTTTTTCTCCATTGAAATACAGTGATCTCCTCAGAGCAGACCAATAAGGATTCAGCCTCTGCTGGCTCCGACTGGCTGTTGCATATGACATCACAGCTAATGGTGACCAGGTAGACATGCACCACTTCCTGCCCCCGCCCGTTTCCTGTCCAGACAGAAAGTCCTGGCACTGCCATGGTTATAGGTAGCGAGTGACACTGAAGTCTGGGGAGAAAATCTTTTGTTATAGTATGATGTGTTTTCTTCTCTCTTTAATATTGGTAAAATATATGTGTAGTGCTCCTGTGAACTTGAAACAGAATGTAATGTACCTGCATCATAGCCGTCCGATGACCATGACGTCTACAACTTCTCCCTTATGCAGTTCCACATACTGCTCTGTCTTAGGTGGTAACATCAGCAGACCGTTGGCGCTACGCATTGACATTAGCCTGCTGGATACCTGGTTGCCTTGGGAAAGAGGAACAGAGAGTGTTAATACATGTCCAGCCTGTGTGTGGGATGTAAGTGCATTGTTAACCCTATGAGGGTCAGGCTGGACAAGGAAAGGTAAATCAGGGACTGTTCTGGACTGGACTGGATCTGTGCATATGTATATCTGTACATAACTGCATAAATTGCTGTGACTTTTTATCAAATGTTATTCTCAATTTAGTTGCCTGTGTAAATGTTCTGTGTCTAGCTTGACGAGGACTACAAACTGTCATTATATTTTGCAACCAAGTGCTGTACAAGGACAATTAATTAACCTTGATCCTTGATTGTTGAATTTGGGGCACACATGTAATTTCCACTGCTATTGAGTGTATGTGTGTGTATGTATAAGTTACTGGACGTTCAAAATTTCCCTCAGGATGAAGAAAGTATCTATCTATCTATCTATCTATCTATCTATCTATCTATCTTTTACTACACTGTTTGGTTGGTCCACCAGTAATTAAAGTTCCATTAGAACAGACACCTCTTTAAAACATTACCCATTTTAAGGAGGGTTTTTAGTATTTTATTATTATTTTTTTTGATTCTGAGTTAACCTGTGCTTTGTGCCCAGGGCAGTGGCTCCTGGTGATGCCAAGTGAGAATACAGCGGTGGTACTCTGGTCTGGGATCGAGCTTCACGTCACAGGAGAGCTGAAATACAAGCACAGAAAATGTTACTGACATATGAATATGGATTGTATACTGTCCAAAATAAAAAAGTTTAAGATTTTGAATCGTATTACAATTATTCATTTCACAAAGAATTAGATGAAAAAAATCAGTACCATTCTTTGTCCGTATACTATGGATGAAATGCTGAACTAAGGAAATATAACATGTTAATTCATGAGCATTAGAGGTTCTCGTAGGAGGACTTTGTTGTTACTGCACTACATTGTAGGCGGGTGTAAGTAGTGTTGTAGGCCAACTCCTCTGTTCAAAGACAGTTGTAATGTTGGACATCAATGGATTATTTTACTCCTCATTCAAACCATCTGTCTTCTCGGGCCAAGATGTGTACATTGTTTTTGACTGTACATTTACCGTCCTCTCTTCATAGTTAGGTCAAACATCTGTTGGAGCTCTTAAGAACTCAGCATCTTTCTCAACAGCATGACAACAAGGTGGGGATTGAACTAGTCATCAAGTTGAGGGATTTCTTCTAAACTTTATATACCATAATTTCTCTTAAGATTACTTAATAGCTTCTCAATTTAAACTAATGTGTTTGTAATATTTTGTGTGTGTGTGTGTGTGTGTGTGTGTGTGTGTGTGTGTGGTATGTGTGCATGTGTGCATTTTACCCTCGCTTTAATAATTGTGGGTCTAGGGTCCAGAATGCCTTGCATCTTCCGCAGAGCAGGAATCACAAACAGGTTACATGTCACCACTGCAGACACTGGGTTACCTAGAAAAAAACACAACACTGGTTGCTAGGGTAACTTTACATAGGCATATCTGCTAACCACCAACTCCAGAGTTAGCTAGCTAGTAATAATTCATACAATGGATATTACTGCATACAGTGTCTACTATATTTATGCACTCGGGGTTTAAAATTGGCACCCGCCACTCGCCAAATGCGTGTAAAAACATGTTTTGGCTAGTAAAATAAATAGGTCACACGCCATTGGCAGGCTGCTGAAATTTGCCAACTTTGCTATATAACTTTCAACATAAATGCCAAACAGTAAAACAGACAGTTTACAGCTACAGCAGATCTACTGATTGCGTTTCAAATTTCAAATTTGTTCCTCGCTGTCCACCATCATTTAACATTTGAAAATGTATCAAGTTGCGCAAGGGCACAGGTCGGGTATTGGTAAACATATTGACCAGTGCCGTTCACCGCTGTCAGTGTTTTTGTGCCTCTGATTCATGTCTTCATGTCACTCCGCAAGTAGTCCATTCATGTGTCACGACGGAACTTCATTCAAAGCAGAGCTCCATCAAAGAACCTACAATCGTTGCGGAAGGTTGTCTGATATGTCAGTGTTTCCCCAAATCGTTGCGGAAGGTTATCTGATATGTCAGTGTTTCCCCTATATGCATTCTGCTGGATTTTCAGTGCCGCATCAAAAAAAAGAAAAAAAAGACATGATTTTTGTAGGGCGAATGGCGAATTTAAGTTACACACAGTGAAAGCACTACCCCTAAGTTATCTTGAAATCAATTATTATTATCATTACTGCTATTTGTATAATTTCTACAAGTCACCGTTTAAGTTGAGTGACTGAAATCCTTGTCATCCTATTCAAAGGCTGCAGCAGGCGACTCATCGAAGAGGGGTGAAGTTAGTTTTAAGTTTGGATATCCAGCGGATATTCACTCGGGTCCAGCCGCGACTTTACTGAGGTTCACCCAGTGTCAGCAGCAGGAGGATGGTTAACTCACCTCCCAGAGCCTTGCGCTGAATCGCTGGAAACTGATTTAGGGACCGTCATGAAATTACTTACTACAATTGCAGTTTTTCCAATATCTTCCATGTCATGTGATCCAGTGACTCCAAATCAGCAGCAGATTGTACTAGTAAACTGGACAAATAAGACGCAACTCTTTTTATTGTATTTTAGTGCTTCCCCTATTTTATATGAATATTAATATGCAGAAATTATGATTTTTGTTCTCAATAGCTTTGATGTCATGTGGCCCACTGACTTCTGAAACAGATTCTGTTTCCATAAGAAATATATAATAATAAAGAAAATAGTAAAAAAGTTCTCTAACGCTCAAGAGGTTAACATATTTTCAGGCAGCAATGGCAACTTCTACACTATATTGTCTCTTGTCTTAGATTCTGAAATTCTAAAAAATGATTTATTATTTTTTCAAATATATTTTTATTTATTTATTTATTTTTTTAAATCTCACCAGTAATCATCATTTAAAGGGTTATTTTTCAAATTTTCTACTGGGGGGGCATGCCCTCGGACACCCCTAGTGTTCACTGCAAAAAAGGGGGGTCTAAAAACAAGACAAATACACTAAATCGGAAGGAAAAGGTACTCAAAACAAGTGAAATTATCTGTCCATGCAACAAGATAATTTCACTTGACAAGATTTCTTAAATTAAGATTGTTAAATCTAGAAATAAAAATCTCTACAGAGGTATTTGGAAGACTTAAAATAAGCCAAACATGCTGGTTTTAAGATGAGATTACTTAAAATTTTAACTTTTTACAACCCTAAATTAAGTGAAATATACTAAGTATAAGCATAAAAATAAGCATAAAATGCTGGATTTAAGATGAGATTACTTAAAAAGTAACTTTTTACAGCTTCGAAATAAGTGAAATATACTAAATATAAGCAATTACAAACAAAGTCTTTCTTACCTTTAGCAAATTAAACTGAAGATTAGTTAAGAAAAATATTAAATTAAGAGAAATATACTATAGTTTTAGTGAAGAATGACTAAGCTCTGTCTTAATCCAAGCAGGTTTATCTCTTAAAACTAAACCTTAAAACCTAAAGCCTGTCCTTATTTTTATACATCTTACAGAAATCACAACCAGAATGACTTATAGGCAGTGTTGGGCACGTTACTTTAAAAAAGTAATTAGTTATAGTTACTTCCCCCAAAACGTAACTGAGTTAGTAACAGAATTACTCCACTGTAAAAGTAATTAGTTACCAGGAAAAGTAACTATTGCATTACTTTTATTTATTCCCCCTTTTGAGCTCGGCAGTGTACTCGGTATCTACATATGTATTTATAAAATGTATTTCTGCATGGCGGACCGTCACCTGCTCTCCTCGATATTTTGCCAATGAGGCTCTGAAGGAGTCTGAGTCAACTAACAGGAGCAAGTTCTCAACAACATATCTGCCTATCATTGCATTCAGTCAAAGTCCTTCTAGGCAAGTCATGCCACTCGGCGGCCATCTTGGCGACGCCTCGAAAAGCCCAAAGAGACAAGACCCCTATCTAAATGAATGGAGGCATGGTCAAATCCACCCCTTAACGTGATAGCAGGACGGAAAAAACATACAGACATGCTCGCCAGTGAAATAAGATACAAATAAAAACCAAAAAACATCGACTTTACCGTAGAAATGATGTTTAAAACGGTCTTTTCCTACAGGGAGAACTCCACTGCGCATGCGCAAGGATTTACACCGCCGTCCATCGTACGGCTGAATCTGTGCCGGCTGCTGTGTTCTGGCTCTACTCTACCTGACCATTGATGTATGAACAAGATAATGTCTTATACATCATTTCTTATCATTCACTCTATAAATTAGATAAAGGTTTGAAAGCAGTAAATGTTTTTGGTCTCTGTCGTAAAAACTACTTCTGAAACAACATGATTGGGCTATAAGTTTCCCAGTTCGGCTGTGACAACGCAGGTGATTGGCTGGCGGAATATGCGCCATCTTTGGCGTCGCAGATTTCCCCAATCAAAATGATCAGAGTGATCTGTCTCTACAATAGTAGAACGTCTCTGATTTAGTTCAGTCTGTGTCACAAGTTCTTGTGAAGCTGTTAGCGGAGCTCACGTTAGCCACACCTGGCCTGCTGTCATCATCAACAGCGTCAGCAACGGAGTTTTTGGCCAGTGTTAGTTTTGTAGAAGCCACTGAGAGATGCTTCATTAGATCAGAGTTGCTTACGGACTTAGACAAAGGAGATTAAAGTGGTGTCTGTACTTCCACTTTGAAAACATTAACTTTCCCTCCGGACTCGCCTTGCTGCAGTTCACCTCTGCTAGTTTGTGTGTGTGAGGCTCCTGTGTGCGTGTGTGGCTTGTGTGCAGTGTTGCCAGGTGGGAAATGTAGGATTATCGTACCAGAGACATAAAATTATCGTTTTTGAGGGAAATTATCGTACACCCGTCATAACCAAAATAACAAGTCTATTGATGCGCTATAGTCACTCTAGTGTTGAATAGCGTCTAACAGGCACTCACGGCTTTGTGGCGTCAGTACGGAATGGATTCATCAGCAGCATTCATGTTATGGATTTTTGTGTTGGCGCTAGATTTTTTTCCCTTCTCTTTATGTTTTTTTGATTTGCTGTGGTTTTTTAATACAGTTAATTCGGCCATCAGCTCTGTCTTGCAGCACCGGCAGAAAATTTGCTTTCCAAGCCTGCAACAGGTCTCAACCACCCGGCGAATTGGCTCTGCCACTCTTTTCTATAAGTTTGTAGGCGATGCTGCTTACTTCGACTCTGCCCCGCCGTCTTCTTCATCTCTCCTCCTCCTCCTCCTCCCCCTTCCCCCCCTTCCCCAGGTTATTTCGTTTTCTTTTCCGCGCTTCTTCCAGACCGGTTTTGCTTCTTCTTCTTCTTTTCTTTTTTTTTTTTCTTTTCCTCACTCATGGGGCGGGCGCAGCGGACTATTCAGCCAATCATGACCGTCGTTCTGAGGCAAACGCATGCACGTCACTCGTAGCTCACATTTAGAAAAGCACGATTGGCTGGAAACTTGTCACATGGAAACAGATGCCTTCAGGGTTCACAAAAAAACTCCGACAGACAGTTGCGACAGGCTGATTACAACCGATTACAACCACACGTTCACGGAATGGTCAAATTATCGTATATTTGGCCTTTTTTGGGATTATTGATCGTACATCGTACAAAGGGCAAAATTATCGTACAAATATGATAATTATCGTACACCTGGCAACACTGCTTCTGTGTAAACCGAACACTGCCACTTGGCTTACGAACTCTCACTCAACATTAGAGAGCCAATCATCATCACTTATGCGGTTGTCTCGCCCCTCCCTCCTCCCTTACCGGAGGAAAATAAACCAGCTCTGCAGCTCCGGTGGCTGAGAGTCGAGTCAGTGACAACAGCTTCAATCATCAGCTTCAGTTTGTAACGCGCCACATTTAATAGTCGGTAACGGTAACGGCGTTGTAACGATGGAAATAGTAATTAGTTAGATTACCCGTTACTGAAAAAAAGTAACGCCGTTATTCCCATCACTGCTTATAAGAGCGTTCAACATTTCGGACTGATAAAAGATATCTTTGTGATAGATCCCTCTTTAGTTGCTTTTGAGTACCAGCGTCATGAAACACTGAATCTGAGTCCAGAGCTGCTGGCATATGAGGTGGCAGTTCCCAATGTTGCCCAAGCTACAGAATTTGTAAAAGAACTTATTGACTGCATTTCCTGCATTTTCCAGTTAGTTTTAGAGACAGTACCTTTGTTCCAATAAAATATAGTCTTTGTGACATTATTGCCCACAGACATTAATATGGAGGAACAATAAGTATGTATGGGTGTATCATGTATTGGGTGACCCACTTTGCCTGTTTCCTGTTTTGTGTTTCCTGTGCCAGTTTTGTGAACAAACATTGGTCATCATCTGCTTGAAGTCAGAGCAATAAACTCCGTTCTTTCAGATGCTTTTTGTGTGACTCTTGAATCAAGCAAGTTGAGTTTGTTACTGAATCTTAAAACATGATTTATTTTGATGAGACTTTGGGGGAGAGATGTAATATATCTTATTTTAACAGTTATTTACCTCATTTTACAATTTCCCTGCCTATTTGAGAAAAAAAAAAGATAAGGTTTGCTTGATATAAAATTATAGTGTAAAGTTGAACACTTAAAATAAGAAATTAACTCTTAAAACAAGACAAATTATCTAATACTTCTAAATCTAAGTTTTTTTTTTTCTTGGTAAGAACCAAATAATTTGCAGTGTTGCTAGTGTACGGACTCAGAGCACCGCTGCTACAAAAAAATCTCGGGGAAACGCTGTTTTCTAAGAATTTTGGACATATGGGGCAAACTATTTCTTTCTTAGCTGCAGCAGTCCCAACGGAACAAAATAAATGTTAAGACAGACATAGTGGAGCCGCATATTTTCCTGCTTTTTTGTACTTTGCCAATCACACCTATGAGTAGTAGAGGAAGAAGAAGTAGTAGTAGTAGTAGTAGTAGTAGTAGTAGTAGTAGTAGTAGTAGAGGAAGAGGAAGAAGTAGTAGTTTAGATAGCTCCCTACTAAAAGTGTAAAAGTCAGTTTTTCCTACAGGAAATCTGTTAGTAAAGGTTGTGATTGTGAACACTTCAGTGGCCGGTCAAAACATATTTTGGCCAGTAAAATGTCAAACCCTACCTGCCATTGGCAGTTAGGTCAAAAATCTTACTTACTCGCTATTTATCTTAAAGGGATATTCCGGAGTAAGTTTAATCCATGGTCTGACACACCGTGACACCGAGTAAGACTCCCCCCTCGAGAGATCAAGTTTGCAGACCGCGAGCTTACGTAGTTTTAGCAACCTCAGAAAAAGACTGCACAATAATAATACATTGCAGTATACGCCTCCACCAAGAAACCGCTATCAAAAAGCCACTAATAATGCTCAGAACAGCACCAAACTTCAGCAACAGTACAAATAGGGTCCCAGCACATAGTTTGAGGCATCAAACCTCCACTAGCTTAGCCAGATCGCTATTGTAAAGAGAACAGAACTCACCACTCGCCTGCCACAGCTTCCTGTTGTGGGGAAGCCCTGTGAATCGATTTTCAAGTGCGGTTAGAAAAATTCCGTCCTTTTCCCTGTCCGCTCTCGATAATAACTGTTATAAACTCGTAGGCAAGACACACATGAACTTTGATTGCATTTCCATGGGGTAATAATCATACATTTTCATCCTTGATTTGCGGAAATTGATTCGCAGGGCTTCCCCACAACAGGAAACTGCGGCAGGAGAGTAGTGAGTTTGTGTTCACTTTACACTAGAAATCTGGCTAAGATAGCAGAGGTTTGATGCCTCAAACTGTGTGATAGGGCCATATTTGTACTGTTGCTGAAGTTTGGTGCTGTTCTGAGCATTATTTGTGGCTTTTTGATGGCGGTTTCTTGGTGGAGGCGCATACTGCAATGTATTATTATCGTGCAGTATTTTTCTGAGGTAGCTAAAGCTAGCTGTCTGCAAACTTGATCTCTTGAGGGGGGGGTCTTACTCGGTGTCACTGTGTGTTAGAACATGGATTAAATTTCCACCGGAATATCCCTTCAATGTTATGGTCATAAGGAACACAGAAGACCTTGTGCTAAGACAACAAGAGTCAATGTAAGCAAAAATTGTCTGACACGAGCTCTGAAGACAACCGTATAAGGCTGAGCTGCTATTTTCATTATGTCCAATCAGATTGGGGAGAAATTCTAATTATTCTGCTTTACAGAATTTTGAAAATGTCTCCACAACAATAACATACCTGTTATCCAATGTCAAATTGATAAGTATTGGCAGACTGGGAAAATATAGCACTAGAATTCCAGTGTGGTTGACCTTTACTGGGCTTTGAGTTCAAACCCACCAAAAAGTAGGTGCCGGTCATGGCCTGTTTTGTTTCAACTACAATTGGCCTTAATGCCAAGAGACCATGTTTCGTCCAAGCATCTTAATTTGACTTATATCTCCCAAGAGGCCCTTTTACTTGTTTTTACTACAAATTAAATGCAGCATGAAATGAGTTCTAAATTACAGTTAGTGACAGAGGTGACTGAGAGTCAGAGAGTGAGGTCATCATGACAGCTGACAAAAACAAGGACCGGGAAAAGTAGCCAGGCCAGGAAAGAATATACTAGTATTAAGGCAGGAACACACCGGCCCAACCGTTGGATGTCTGAAGCCTTTGGAGAGACTTGGACGAGGTCGGGAACATTTCTGTTAGGTGTGTTCAGCTGCGTTGGAAGCTTTCGGAGCTGCGTGGACGTTGTCTGCTCCGATCCACATGCGAAGTCTGAGGAGGAGGGCTGTCGGACGTCTGAGCCAATGGATTCTGTGATTGGTGGTGTGCTAGCGAATCAGTGCGTGTGTGGGAGGGGTGGAATACTGTGTGCGCATTGGTTTTCTATGCACTCTGTTCCGTCATTTCTTGTTTTCATGTTTTGGAGTACTGACATGACACTAGCTGTTATTATGTCCGTTCAGGACGAATTAATCTGTGTTCGTTTGGTAATGCCTTGCGTAAACCTCTAGTGCAGTGTCTTTAACACTAGAGCCACCAGCTTATTGCATCTCGCGCAAGAGCAGTACGTACACGTTACTGTGGAGCTGGCAGCACGTCGAAGCGGTGTTTTCAATGCAACTTTTGTGCCAAACGGGTCAGACGAGATGCAACAGAGTGGTTGGAGAGTGGTTGGATAAAGAGGTTGGACGTCTGGGCGGTGTGTGGGGGGCTTAAGATTAAAGACACTACAATTTGGGCTCTGACTTTGAGTTCTTGTGAAACTGCATCTTTTCCAGTGTGCCTGCTAGTGCCGAGGTGAAGGTTACATACAGCAAATGGAACTTGGCTTCAGAAGAATCTGCATGCGTGTTAAGCCAAAGAAAAACTAAAGAGACTATCACATCAAAGCGGCTAGGTGTCAGATGGTCCAGGGGATTGGACAACAAGAAGATACACACTTACTGACACTCAATCACACAACCTAGTTACCTCAGGCATAAATATATTACCTGGCAGAGCAAAGATGAGTTTTCGTGCTCCATCAATGTCAACTGTAGCAAAGGTAGTAGGAAGACTGAGAAAAAGAAACACGTATAGTATCAGAGACAATAATAGTATCACATACAATCAACCTCAGTTGTACATTAAAGCACATTAATACATTAAAGCAGCAGTAACTTCAGTAATATCAATATCTGCTTATCTGCTATCTGCTACATTGTACATTAAAGCAGCAGTAACTTCAGTAATATCAATATCTGCTTGCAGCTTTAAAAATTAAAGCTGCAAGCAGCGATGAACGGGCCCTCACAGTCCATGCGCATTGGGGCATCCTGCCATCGGGGTGTCCTGCGTAGATGTATTCAGGGCAAGACCCTCTACATGTTTGAGCAATTTGGAGTAGATGGCAAATTGTATGTGGAAGTTATAATGAGTTGATGGTTTTATGGTGAAGCATCATAATGGACCGTGCCACCAGGTGTGACGTAGGTGAAAGCTTTTAATAAGTTCTGTCTACAGATGCTACTTGCAAAGTTCTTTGTAAATCGGTCAAATGGCCTAGGAGGAGTTCAAAAAAGTAAGATTATCATTTTTTCACAGAGCCTTAGTGACCCATGGGGAAGTAGTCACCTGGGTTTCATGTCATTCGGACAGACCAATGTGGAGATATGCAACACTTCGTGTTTTGAGCAAAATGCACAGGAAGTTCTAATTTAATAACCTGAGTATTGTTTGAAATATCAAAATTCTTTCAATAACTTTTTGTCAGGAGAGTCCACAGATGCTGTGTGCAAAGTTTCGTGGAAATCAGTGAAATCGCCTAGGAGGAGTTCGAAAAGAAGGTTTGCAACATTTGGCGAATTTGTGGAAAAAATAACGGTAGGCGTAAATGGGCGTGGCCTATTCCATGAGATTCGGCACACTTCAGTGAACGCGTGGATAAAAGGTTTGATGTTCTCTCAAATTCCTGTTTTTGTTTGACATTTAAGAAGTTTTGTTTGCTTCTTTTGGCACAAATTGAATTCGATACAGTAGCAGCAGTAGAATGTTATTAGCAGTAGGTGTTGAAGTAGTAGATGGGACGGCAGTAGAAGTAGGAGTAGGAATAGTAGTATTATTACTACTAGTAGCAAAACTCCCCACCCTTCCCTGTCTCACCCTGGCTTCATAAAGACTCGTCCAAAGTGGATCTGAGCATGGAGGTCAATATCCAGCACCTGCTTTAGGTAGTCCTGATGAGACACAGAGAAACAGACCGATGGAGAACAATAATACTGTAAAACTCAAGCTAATTCAAGTTTGAGGCAGAACTGCTTTCATATATTGTTAAATTAGAAAGACAAACCTGTTTGTTCAATCAATACATCAACTCAACAGGCCTGTGAAAAATCTTTAGATAGTTTGAGGAGATGGGTCATAGATGAGTGGTTACCTTCTCTCCCATGGACACACCACCTGAGGTGATGATGACATCTGCCCGACTGATTCCCTCATGGAGAGCTGACAGCAAGTCATCAGGGCTGCAAACACAGTCATAACATCAAATCCAGCTATCTGCTCATGGGAAGTGCTACTAAGCCAAAACAGCAGTACAATGTCTGTGGTGAAGCTTTGTCAAGTCTGAGAAAATAATCAGATTGACGTGGAAGAGAATTCATGGGCGATGAGCTGGACTGGCTTTGAAAACTACATATTATTAATGGAAAGCTTATGTTAGAAACTGTAGATTTGGAGACACTATAGCCTAAAACTCCACAGGCAGAGTGTACTTTTGCAAGCTACAATTTATGTTTTTAAAATTGTATGCTTTCGAAAATACTTCCTGAATTTATGTTTTAACACTCTTAATGAAATTTAGTCTGTGCAACATTTGTATCAACAAACTAAATGTCATCATAGCAGAGTGTTTTATTATATAAAGCTAAAAGGATCCTACTTGTCTCCGACGATGCCCAGGTTGATGGTGGGATAGCCGTGTTCCTGGATGGTAGACAGCAAAGTGGAGCGGTTTGAATCTCTTATCTTCCCTGGGTGGAGGTCATCCTCTGGATTTAACAGCTACACAGAGCATACAGAGAAAAATTCAATGGAGATCTTGATTCAGTAGAAAAGTGATGATAAGTGAGGAAATGGAAAATAATGGTTGCGATTCTGTTCCGTCATCGTTAGGTAATCTAAGGGGCCTCAAATGGCTTCACACTTCATGATAGAGATGCAGGTTATCAGGTAGTTTCCTTTAGAAGGACCTTGAAAAGGGGTCCAGCTCCTTGTCTAAGTGTTTTGATCCCAATTGATAGCTCATATGATGCATAGACAGTTGAAGGATATAAGCAGCTGACAAAGTAAATTTTCTTTTAGTTTTTGGTGGAAACTATACCCATGTCTGCTCTATGTCATGGCCATACCCATCGTTTAGTTAGGTGAAGCAAAGGCATTTTTCAAAGCCAATATTGGCAACATGCTCATCTGAGCACCATCATTGCCTGGGTGGGTGGGTAGTGAACTGAGTGATCTTGTTATTATCACAAAACTTAACTCAACATAATGTTGTTGGATTGTGTCAATTACTTAAAGGGATATTCCAGTGTAAATTTAATCCATGGTCTAACACACTGTGACACTGAGTAAGACCCCCCCTCGAGAGATCAAGTTTGCAGAACACAACTCACCACTCTCCTGCAACAGCTTCCTTTGTTGATCTCTCGAGGGGGGGTCTTACTCCGTGTCACGGTGTGTTAGACCTTGGATTAAATTTACACCGGAATATCCCTTTAAGGGAAACTGGATTGTTAGCTTCAAAGAATGAGGCAGGTAACAAGAGAATATAACTCACTTGTAGTTCAGTGAAATTAATTCCCAGACAGGATCTGACCAACAGCTCCTGTGCAGTGGCACTACATAAAACAGTGGCCATCCGCCATGATGTTTGCTAGTTAGTTTCACTTGAGTGCATTATATACCCTTGCCAGCTATGGTTAATGCCATCCATCTAGTGGTAGTTTGATAACATTTCAACAAGTGTTGAAATGCTTTTGTACTGTATAATTTGTTCATATAGGTTTATAACATTTATTTCAGTTCATAAAGTGCTCTGTTCGGGGCCTAATGTGGCGAATGATACCAAATTGTCCTATGTTTTTAAAGGCTTTTGAACACCTCAGGTTTCTCTTATTTGGGTTCTCATTTGTTTGTGCAGGTGTCAATCATTCTCTCTGTTATTGGGAATTAACCTGTCAGATTGTTGGAGGGACAGGTCTGGAGAAAAGCATGAGGAGCAAGAGCTGTCGAGAGAAGCGGAAAGACTTAAATCCGAGCAAACTTTCAAATAACTTTATGAAAAGTATTATTTTGGTCAATAACAGTATAGTTGCAATTAATAAACTAACCAGGCCTCTCTGCAATTTAGCCAGAGTAATTTTCCAAACATCCCAGATTATACATTTTAGTAGCACTCACTAATTCGTTCCCATGCAGTTTGAAACATTAAAGGGGTGTTCATGAAAATCCTAATACAGAGTTGAGTGAGAGGGCTACTCTTTTCTTTCAATTCAGTTTGTGTTGATGGTTAAAATTAATGTTGATAATAGATACACAACATATTTTATCATTAAATTGGGGGATTAACCTGGCGGAATATCAGTTGATGCTGTATTTTGTGTTTCTTCTATGAGACAGACATAAATGAAAGAATTAAAATGACACAGACAATCAGAGCTCAACTTTGGGTAGGGAAGAGATTTGGGACATGATTCGGGACATGAAAAAAGAGAAGGTGATTGAGATGAGAGAGGAAGAGCAGGTACTGAACCTATAAACTTAATTTAACAATAGCACAAACACCTACCATCATTAGAATGTAATAATGTACTATTATGTATGACTTTTTTTGCTTAAACACACATTCATTTTACATTTATATACTGCTTGACTAACATTTCTATGATATAAATGCAAAATGATGCAAACTTTTTTTTTCATCTTTCAAGTTTTTTAAATAAATTATTTTAATACAGTCATAGAGATTTGATCATGATTAGATTACAATGTGTCTGTGGTGTGAATTTCTCTCAACTTTAACACGTTAACATGTAATACTGCTTGACAGATTATTTAAGTTTCTGCACACTGACCCACAGACACAGTTTTAAAGCTACTGTTTTGTTATTTCTTAACAATGTTTTTATTGACCAGACTTTCAACTTTTCTCCATCAAAAACCCAAAACTCTTACTGCAAAGGAAAAGAAGAAAACTAGAAAAGCTTGTATGAAGTATTTTCATCTGTTCTTGTGTATGTACCTCATTTCCTGTGGACATAACAGCCACCACAGGGAACTTGTGCACGCTGACCTCTGTCACTCCCACTGTAGCCAGCAGGCCAATCTCTGAGGGGCCCATATGTGTGCCTTTAGCCAGCACACACTCCCCTCGCCTGATGTCATGACCTATTGGCCTGTTTACACACACAAAGACCTTACAATCAAAATTAGCTAGTAGCTCTCTCACGCAGCTTCGATAGCAATTAGTTTCCGTTTAGTTTCATTAGCGTATTGTGGTTTGGCTTTACCTGATGTCCTGTCCGGGGCGGGCCTGGACCATAATCCTCACCTCCAGCTCCTCTGTGCCCTGAAATAAGACAGACTATCATCACCATATCAGCTAACAAAACACATACTGTCCATACACAGCGGTGATGTGATGCCAACATTGGGCCCATTAACAAGCACAACTGGTCAAACTAGACAGTGTCAAGATAATATCCTTACATCCTCAGACTCCCGCAGAAGCTCTGTATCTTCCACTTGGACCACAGCGTCGGCTCCACAAGGAATTGGGGCTCCGGTCGTCACCCTCATCACCTGACCTGGCATCACTGTATGGGTGGGCTGCAAACACACACAAACGTATTGAGTTGCAGAGGTGCTTCTAGAGCAAAGAATTTAACTGAGCATTTTACTTCAGAAGTCACAGCAGAGCCAAGTATCTACAGTACCAAGTGTGTCCAGTACCACATTTTGATGAAAAGGTTAAAAACAACAAGCAGCAGACACATTACTGATAGCGATAGTGAAGTTTACTAGATTTGAAAGTAGGACTAGTGGTGGTAATAGCCAAAGCTTTAGCAGTAGTACCAGTCATTTTGCTCGGGGATGTAATGTCAGCAGTTACCCTGCTACCTAGTGTCCCTACAAACATGAATAGCAGGTGCTGTAGCGGTGGTGTTTTGCTTCCCCAGAGGCAGCAGGACAGATATCTGTGATAAATACATTACCTGATATGAAGTGTTACAATTTCAATTTTAAATCAAAAATTCGATCAAGATGAGAATTCAAATTAATGTATCAAAATCCAAAGCAGGATTGGTGATTCTCACAGTACTTCCCTCTCAACCTTTGCCAAAACTTGCGTTTTCAGTATATTTCTGAAGAACAACAAAACAACACCAGCAGCATGTATGGGTTGCCATCCACAAATTGCAAAAAGCAGTTTTGCTGGTGAGAAAACTAATGTTGTTGTAGTAATAAGTGACTCCATTTGTTCAAAATTTAATGGTGATCTCTTGTTGTCAAATTCAATATTTATTACCGAAATCCAACCATAGCGCCTTCGTGCGGTACATTCCAAAAAGGTTATATTTAGATTAAAATCAAACCAGATCAGAAAATCTGATATTTTGGTCTATTTCTGACATTTAATTTTTTCCTAAATTAGTAGTGCACCTCCTTGAAAATTTCACGCAACAAATGATAAACCGGTAACTGACAAAAACAAAAAAGGCAAAATGTGGTTTTCTTACTGTGATTACAAAGGAGTCAAGGAGGAGCAGAACTGACCAGTGCAAAGAAATGCTGGCAGACCGCCTAGGGAGCGCGGCTCTGTGTGCAAGTTACCGGAGCAAGCTGAAGGCGTGCAGCAAAGCCACTAGTGCTGCAGAGTTGGGAATAAATTTAACCTGCACATGAGTTCAAAAGGGGCGTCGTGCAGCATTCCGTATCCATTTTTCTCCGGCACGAATCTACTTCATCCCTGCGTGTCGAGGAGTGCAGGGACTTGTATGGTGAGAGCAGAGTGTCTCTCGGTGTAAGCGTAGCGTACTCTGCAGGATGGTGTATTTATAAATGCTTTAGTGTTAGAGTTCTTTGGTGGTGGCTTGCCGATGGCGAGCTCCTCCATTATTGCATTCGCTGAAAATGCATGCAGTGCTGGTGCACAACTGCCCAATCGGCAATCGCTGATTGATAGCATGACGGTGGCCGATTGGAAAATTTTAACATATCACCCAGCCTTACTGTAAGAGCGCGTCCGGCAAAAAAATGTGGTGCACCTGTGGAGCGAGTCTGCATTGGCATGTTGCCTGGGCCAAGTGCTGCTGTGACAAGAAGTGTGAAGCTGTGCCTTGCGCTTTAAAGTTGAGAATATTTGAACCTTTAACTATGCACGTCTAAAAACTGATAGAAAAATGCGGCATGGCCACTCCATCATTATTTATCAGGTTTCATAAAGGCTAATTAATCCTCCAGTCATTGCTTTTTGTCCCAATGTTTATGACAAAAAGTGGTATGTTTTTTATTATTATCAAACTGCGTTAGAGTGCATTAATCATTTGATGCAGATTAATTTTTTTAAAACACTGTGTAGCAAAAGATAACTGACAACATTCATTATTCAATTCAACATCACAACATCTCTCCAGACATAAACTCAACTGCAAAACACACCATATGAGTCTGCATGTAAACAACAAGATGATGAAGATGATCATTGTTGTCATGCTTTACAAAGATTGGCTCAGCTGTTTCAGACCTATGGAACCAGTGATGTGACTGGTTGAGAGTATATTTATATACAGTCTGCACATAGTAGAAGTGCTAGAAGTTGTGTTGTTAGCAGTGCCAACAGCTGGACTGCTAAAGGTAATACTAATGGTTCCAGGTCGTGTTATTCAACACACTGAGATTACTGTAGTGTTAATGTATTAGAGCTGACCTGTTGTCCAGCCTGTGATTCCCCCATGATGAAGCGATCTCCTGGGCCATCAGCAGCTGCAGGTCAAGGATAATGATATTGATCAAGTTATTATGGAAATTAGACCATGACTGTTATTTCAGACTGGCAGCAAAGAATACAGCAGGGGGATTCAATAAAAATTTAAAGAGGTCCAGTTTTCTTCAAGCCAAGGTCTGAAAACATCATCGTGTTTGACTAAGTATACTGAAGGAGCCAAATAATTGCATCAATGTCTTTATGCAGTCAATAACTAATTGTGAAATTACAGTACAGGTATAATTCCAAATTTCAACAATTTTGTCAATTTTCACATTGAGAATAAAGAGATTTAAAATATGCAGTTCATTATAAATACATATTGTATAAATGTTCTTTACTCATTGCATGTAAAATAAAGGCAGCATTTTAAAATAGAAAACATTAGAAAAATGTTGGAAAAATGGAATGGTGTAAGGGCCAGCCACATAGACATGTGCAGCTGGAACAATATTATGTTTTAATAATGTAGTTAGTGATAGTAGTAATTTCTGTGCACTTAGATTCAGATTTGAGTAAAGATGTTTGCTGCTTTTAACAATCACCCGGGTTTTGTAACATTTGAGACACAGTAGTTTTGAACTGCCTGTTGGAAAAATTCCATTCTTGATTGAAAGCTGTTTTCATTGTCCACTTATATGTTTTGCTGTCCGCCTATTAGTGAACTCTGGAATACAGTTTATATACAACGTACTGTTTAAAGAAATTGTTGTTCAGTTAATTAAATTCCAAAAACTAAACAGATTTATTTGCATAGATGAACGCAGCCATCAGTTGAGTCAAATTTAATGGATCCTGTTGAACATTAGTATAACCTACATAATGTTTACCTGATGTTATATGTAATAAATATTCTATGTAATAATAGACATTAGTGGACTCACCTCGTACAGCATAGCCATCTTTAACGGAGGCGGGGAATGGAGGAAGGTTGTCTTTGGCATAGATGTCCTGAGCAAGCACTCGACCCAACCCGTCTAAAGAAATTAGTCCAATTCAGTTTAGTGTAAACCACACTTTAACAACAAATGCTCAGATCATACCAACTTCACACATTAAGTACAATGGCCCTCATTTATCAAGCGAACGCACGGCAGAAAACCGTGCATACGACCATTTCCACGCAAACTTCGGCATTTATCAATTTGGACGTGAGCGGAAGATACGATCAGATCTCACGTCAGGTCTGAGCTCGTGTACGCAAATCTGAGTCTGTGGATTTGCGGTGCAGCACAGCAAAATCTGGCTGAGTGGCTCTGAAAATAATTATTAAACAAACCTCAGCTGTCATTAAGCATAAGCAGTCACATATTTAGAACAGATCAAAATTGATTCTTAAAATGAATAAAACAAAATTAAAACATTGTAATAAAAAAAAAAAAAGCCCACGTTTTTACCTATACCACTTTTTTGTAAAAAAAAATATGACAACTAATTAATGGAATACCTAATAACCCCGCTGGCAAACCCTGCTACAGAGCAGGAGCGCAGATTCAATAGTGCGCACACATGCACATGGGTCATAGTGGAGCGCTGCTTCAGGTTGCTGAAGGGCAGGTGGCTCCGTCTCGGACCAGCAGGGGGAACTCTGCTGTATATCCCAGAGAAAGTGTGCGTTATTATTTTGGCCTGTTCAGTTTTGCGCAACACTGCATTAGTGAACGGAGTGCCTTTGATGTGCCGGTGCTGCCGGGATGCCGATCTCCATCTCGGAAAAGTTTCTCTTCTTGCCAGTGTTTCTTCTCTCCATGTTTGACCTCAGTGGGCGAGGCCTCCGAACCAGGAATATTTAAGGGCGTAACATGTTAATGACGATCGAATTCAGCCGCCGCATTTATCAAGACCCGATCATTCGTACGCTGGAATTGGTCGGATACGAATGTTTCATGAATCACACGTGTGTCCTGTCGTAAGACCAATTCTGCACTCAGATCTGCACCCGTTTTCACGTAAGATTGATAAATGAGGGCCACTGTGTGTGCATTTTTAATGCCAAACTGTCTTAAACCCCATGTGTGACGTCATGTTTTTGTGTCCTTAATATAGCAGTAGACAGAAGGTGTTCTTACAATAAACACAGATTTTACAGTTCACGCACACATATACATATACATACATACAGTCGCAGTCAAAAGTTTACATATACTTGTCAACGGAATATATATCGTGGCAGTCCTGAGTTCCAATACTACTTTGCCACAAAAAACATTCATGAAGTTTGGTTCAATAAAGAATTTATTACGGGTCTTCTGAAAATCTGCTGGCTCAATATACATACAGTAATACTGATATTTAGCTAAATGTCCCTTGGCCATTTTCACCTCAATTGGTTGCTACTGATAACCATCCACTAGCCTCTGGCAGGCCTCTGGCTGAATTTTTAACCAATAATCTTGACAGAATCGGTGAAGTACAATCTAATTGGTTGCCTTCTTCAGCATAGGCCACATGTTCTTGATGGGGTTCAAGTCAGACCATTCCAAAGCTTTTATTCTAGCCTGATTTAGCCATTCCATTACCACTTTTGATGTGTGTTTGGCATCATTCTCCTGTTGGAACACCCAACTGCACCCAAGACCCAATCCTTTGGCTGATGATTATAAGGTTTCCTGAAGAGTTTGGAGATAATCCTCCATCATTATTAGGGGGCCAAGCCCAAGGGGCTGAGGGAACGCGTATGCTTTCCTAGGACCAGCGGTGCTAGGAACCCTATTGTAATTGTAAAGATTTTTATTTTTACTGCAGGCTAAACCATGCAAGGGAAGGCGGTGTAATTTGGAGGGTTGGTCCAGACTGCTGCGAATATCTCAGATACAAAACACTACATATATCCGCCTGCAGGGGGCGCTATAAACTAGGCCAAGACTTTTTGCCTGTAACTCCCAAACCGTATGTCGTACATTCAGAAACCTTCTATCCCCAGATTCCCCGAATGGAGCTGAATCACTTTGCGATTGGCCACACCCACTTCCGGTTAGAAAGTTTTTTCGCAAAATCGCAAAAACTAGAAAACCTACTTTTTCGAACTCCGCCTTGGGATTTTGTCCAATCTGCGTGAAACTTGGCACGTACACTCTTCAGCTGGATTTGATCTTAAGTTATCAGAAGAATTTTGCTCGGTCAAAAAATGCGCAAAGTATTCAAGAACAAATTTCTGTAGCTAGCTATAAACATGTAAACTGTTTGATATCTCGGTCAAACTAAATGCTATTAACACCAAATTTGAGATCCTTGGTTGCCATGACACTGGGAAGGGATTAGCCCAATTTGGCGAATTGTGGCCACTAGGGGGCGCTACAAATATGGGAAGTTTATATCTCTTGAACAGCTACATTGATTTTTACCAAATTTGGTCGGCATGATGCAGGGCCAATCCCGAGGCCATATCTTGAAGGTGGTCATGACTGCTCAATGTGGGCGTGGCTTATTACAACAAATCCAAATCGGAACACATTCAGCCTTTTGCACTTCCAGTGCACTTCCCATTACAGCGAATACCATGGCTCAGACGTTGGCCTGTGTCCTCACTTCTGCCCCGAGCCCATCATCCTTTGGGGCCAACTTCCGTGGGCTCTGCGGTGCGCGGGGTCCCAGTCGCGCGGGGGGGGGGGGGCTTGGCCCCCGTTCATAACTGCTTGCAGATATAGTTCCATTTACTTCCGTTAGAGCATCAGATCCACTGACAGCCACACATCATAATACAAACACCACCATGTACAAGCAGATTTGGTCACATTTTCAGAGGACCTATAATAAATTCATCCCGAAAAAGAGCAATGTGGGCCCGCCCTCCAGTGGGCTCACCACTCGCACGAGGGTTCAGAAGGGGCCGGTGCAGTGTGATTTGGGTGGCAGTCGTGGGCGGGGGCCCCGGCGACCCAATTCCCAGACAGTGACTCTAGCCATGGGGACATGGAATGTCACCTCACTCGGGGGGAAAGAGCCTGAGCTGGTGCGGGAGGTTGAGCGGTACCGGCTAAAGATAGTCGGGCTCACCTCCACGCGCAGTCTGGGCACTGGAACCCAACTCCTTGAGAGAGGCTGGACTCTCTTCTACTCTGGAGTTGCCCATGGTGAGAGGCGGCGAGCTGGTGTGGGCTTGCTTATAGCTCCTCAGCTCAGCCGCCATGTGTTGGAGTTTACCCCAGTGAACGAGAGGGTCGCTTCCCTGCACCTTCGGGTCGGGGATAGGTCTCTCACTGTTGTCTCGGCTTGTGGGCCAAACAGCAGTGCAGAGTACCTGGCCTTCTTGGAGTCCCTGGGAGAGGTACTGGAGAGTGCTCCAACCTGTCAACTGATCACCACCTGGTGGTGAGTTGGATCCACTGGCAGGGGAGGAAGCTGGACAGACCTGGCAGACCCAAACGTATTGTGAGGGTCTGCTGGGAACGTCTGGCGGAACCCTCTGTCAGGGAGGTCTTTAACTCCCACCTCCGGGAGCGCTTTGACCAGATCCCTAGGGAGGCTGGGGACATTGAGTCCGAATGGACCATGTTCTCCACTTCCATTGTTGACGCAGCTGTCCGAAGCTGTGGCCGTAAGGTCTCCGGTGCCTGTCGTGGGGGCAATCCCCGAACCCGGTGGTGGACTCTGGAAGTAAGGGATGCTGTCAAGCTGAAGAAGGAGTCCTATCGAGCCTGGTTGACCCGGGGGACTCCTGAGGCAGCTGACGGGTACCGGCAGGCCAAGCGTGTGGCAGCATGGGCAGTCGCGGAAGCATAAACTCGGGTCTGGGAAAAGTTCGGGGAGGCCATGGAAGAGGACTACTGGTCGGCCTCGAAGAAATTCTGGCAAACCATCCGGCGCCTCAGGAGAGGGAAGCAGTCCTCCACCAACACTGTTTACGGTGGAGGTGGGGAGCTGTTGACCTCGACTGGGGACATTGTCGGGCGGTGGAAGGAATGCTTCGAGGAAGTTGGCTGTACAGTCCCTGTACAACCGGAGCAGGAGCTTGGTTCGCATTGCCGGCAGTAAGTCAGACCTGTTCCCAGTGCATGTTGGACTTTGGCAGGGCTGCCCTTTGTCACTGGTTCTGTTCATTATTTTTATGGACAGAATTTCTAGGCGCAGCCATGGGCCAGAGGGGGTCTGGTTCGGGAGCCACTGGATTTCATCTCTGCTTTTCGCGGATGATGTGGTCTTGTTGGCTCCTTCGAGCCGGGACCTCCAGCATGTCCTGGGGCGGTTTGCAGCTGAGCGTGAAGCGGCTGGGATGAGAATCAGCACCTCGAAGTTCGAGGCCATGGTTCTCGACAGGAAAAAGGTGGCTTGCTTCCTCCAGATTGGGAGAGAGTTCCTGCCTCAAGTGGAGGAGTTTAAGTATCTTGGGGTCTTTTTCACGAGTGAGGGAAGGATGGAACGTGAGATTGACAGGCGGATCGGAGCGGCGGCTGCAGTAATGCGGTCATTGTATCGGTCTGTCATGGTGAAGAGAGAGCTGAGTCGAAAGGCGAAGCTCTTGATTTACCGGTCAATCTACGTTCCTACCCTCACCTATGGTCATGAACTTCGGGTCATGACCGAAAGAATAAGATCCCGGATACAAGCGGCTGAAATGAGTTTCCTCCGCAGGGTGGCGGGGCTCTCCCTTAGAGATAGGGTGAGGAGCTCTGTCACCCGGGAGGAGCTCGGAGTAGAGCCCCTGCTCCTCCATATCGAGAGGAGCCAGCTGAGGTGGCTCGGACATCTGTTTCGGATGTC
This sequence comes from Diplodus puntazzo, assembly GCA_963678695.2. Lineage (NCBI taxonomy): Eukaryota > Metazoa > Chordata > Actinopteri > Spariformes > Sparidae > Diplodus > Diplodus puntazzo. Next base: position 27,453,694 of record OZ023175.1, on the reverse strand, counting down.
CCTGGGACGCCTCCCTCAGGAGGTGTTCCTGGCATGTCCCACCGGGAGGAGACCCCGAGGAAGACCCAGGATACGCTGGAGTGACTATGTCAGTCAGCTGGCCTGGGAACGCCTTGGGACCCTCCCGGAAGAGCTGGAGGAAGTGTCCAGGGAGAGGGAAGTCTTGGTGTCCCTGCTCAGGCAGCTGCCCCCGCGACCCGGCCCCGAATAAGCGGACGAAAATGGATGGATGGATGGATGGACTCAGCATTATTAATGGAGCGAAGGTTCAGCATTTTCCCACCTTTGTTCACACTGAACCAAGCAGGGGTAAAGCCGTACCAGTGTGTCACTTCATACAGCTTGCCAGCGGATCCAAAAGAGGTGTGAGGGTACACATCATGACATTGAGATCTGTGTGTTGTTTTCCTCCGGCGTCCACCTGTTAATTTAAACATGTATTGGCCTACTGTTTATAATAATATGGACGCAGGTATAATACGTTGTGACTGAGATCCTGACTGAACATGCATTGTAGAAAATGTCAAAGTTATGTTTTTTGCTTGAAATTGTATTGCATAATTACACAATTGCCATCGGTAAACAGCAGACCCTGTCTGGCTCTATCACTCATTGGGAGGGATGTTGTTTTCTTGGGGAAAGTTCACTGAAGTCTCGGTCGGGATGGCTGAATGTCACAGGGATTTTTTTCAATACAAGTTCCCAGAGACAGTCACTGCGACAACATACTTGCGACAAAGACATGGTGAGTTAAAGGTTTTTTTGCTCCAAATCGCGTCACATAATCACCTCCATTGAACTGCGGATGCCGCCTGGCTCTGCTGCCGGGACCATACGCTGGTTTTTGGGAAGAAATGTGATGTGGAGTCGGTAGCACAGACAGGATGACAGACACTTTTCCATATATGAATACAGTTGTCTTAAACACTACCAGTTACCACATTACTGTTGTTGGGTCCTGTAACTTTGCTTTGTGGGTTAAAAACAGTGGGCTATTCCTCTTATATATATATATTTCACTTATTTGCTGAGTGATCTGTTAAGTTGTCAGACTGTGAACACCATCAGGCCAACACACCCCTGAGCAGCGGCTCTGGTACTACCTCTGGAGGTGGATCAGAGCCGCAACAAAACTGCCTCTATCCGCATCTGTAACTTTCACACAGATGGCGATGCAGAGAATCGGTGCATGATTCCTGCACCGAAAAGCTGAAAGTGTGAATGGGGCGATGCATTTTGTGTGTGTAAACTTTTGACTGCGACTGTACCTAAATTACAAACACACATACTTCTGAAGACTCACCTCTGTAGTTAATGACTTCAATTCCCAGAATTGGTGTCATCTCTAGAACAGTGATGAAGGCTTTGTCCATTGATGTCAATGGGAAAGGAGACATACGATGGCGACGTGCCACTTTACTGATGTCCACTGCACTGTGGCCTACACACACACAAACATTAGACACACACACACACACACACACACACACACACACACACACACACACACACACACAAACACACAAAATCAAAGAAATCAGGTACATCATGAAGACCACTGACAGTTCAAGTGTCAAACATTGATCATCTCTTTACTTATTACGCTGTTCTGTTGAGAAACCTTGGGCCCTAGCATTCATGTCTCTTGACATGTATCACCTAGCCAAATATTGTTGCAGACCTAGGTCACTCCCTCATGGCAACAGCCCTCCCAGATGGCAGTGCCACACCCCTTCAATATGGCCTCCAACTACACTAGATCCTGATCTGATTGAGCATCCATGGGATGTCCAAGAATAAATCCAACTCGTGGCAGCCCATTGGGGGGAGGCGTGGACATGATCACCGGCATGATTAGTGAGTGTCAAGTGGTTTCCACATGAATGCCAGGCAGAAACCCATTTTCCAGCAGAACAAAGCATTGTAACCACATTATCAAGGTTATTCACTTCGTATGTCAGTGGTTTTAATGTTGTGATTCATCCGTGGAAGGATCATTCCATGCCAACTCACCTAGGGCCTCCTAGTTCATGTCAGGGAATTTCTTGGAAAAAGTCACTTTGAGACCTCTTTAATGGCACCATGCAAAATCCAATAGTTGTACTCCAATTACTTTATAACTTATGAATTTTCGCCCTCTGCGCTAGATTTCAGTTTCAGTTTCACTCCTATGGGTACCTCACCTCACCCCCTCTCGCTCATTTTTCACTTGATTGGGTTGAAATGAATGATTACAGTAATCAAATTATTAACAGGAAGTCATCTTACCAGAATGAAGAATCTGTCATTTTGAAAATTTCCCATCTCCACTAGCTTTCATTCTTACGTCAAACAAATGTTTGTTCTATGAATGTAGTTCTGTCATACCCAGAGGTTATTTGGTCCTGTATTAAAAACTAACTGCCACAGATTGTGTTAAATATAGCTTCGGAGCTGAAAAACCCACTTTTATGGTAATTTTGAGTGTAGATTTTCCCAAGGAGGATTATTTCTATTTCCTTGAAACTTTAGTATGTGAAAGTGTTGATATTCATTGCATGCAAATGTATAAAAAGAATCCAAAGATGTTGTATCACTCCATTGTGAATTATTTTTTTGAATGAGATCATTTTTCACACTATTCAATGGCATTAATATTACATTCAGTGATTTTATTAGATGTGGTGTGTACAGATAATTGATATCTGTACTGAGTTTACATCAAGGTTTTCTATCGGTCTGATACATAATGAGCCTGTCTTTCATTGGGTTCTCGAAACTCACAAGTTACAACTTCTAATGGTTTGGTTTGCTGCGTGCTAGATGATATCATCGTAAATGTAGATGTAGATTGTCGCACGTGAGCTTCTACTTCTTCTTCAATAGCTGATCCTAAACCGGAACAAGCGTTAACGGTGTTGAAGAACAAACTAATGTGTGGCAACGGACATTTGCTTTAGCAAAAGTAGGACAGTGAAATGAGGAAATACCCCTTAAACTGGTTTTTCCATTTTTACAACATGAACAAATGCAAATAAATTATACCTTATGCATTAGGGCTGTAACGATACAGGTGTCGAAGCCGAAATCGCGACACTCAGATCCATGAACCTGTCTCGCGCTGTGAGAAGGCAGAATCGCGACACAACTTCCAGTCCAGATCAGCCCTATGAGCTGTAACCACAGTAACACCGCAGCGGTCGTTCGCCAATTCTCCGCCGTTGTTCATTCACACAGAGCAGAACATCGCTGTAAAGACAAACCGCTGTGTAATTCACACAGAAAGCCGGCGCTGCGGCTCCTAAAGAGACGTGACGGTACGCGTCATGATGATGACGTGTGTGTGTTTGCAAGGGGTTACCCCGGTGTCTCCACTGTCAATCAAAACCCGACGGAGGCTGTCTTCCGGGGTAAAGTTCACTGAAGTCTCGGTCCGGAGGGCTGACCATAGCGGAGATTTTCTTTCATGATAAACACTCGGTGAGGTAAAGTTTTTTTTGCCGGTGACAGATGCCGTTTTTTGGGCAGAAATGTGACGAGGAGTCTGTAGGACGGGCGGGAGGAAGGACGCTTCTCCACGTACAGCGGCGCTATTTTTCCTTGTTGCCAAAGACAGTTACATTTACTACGTTACCTTAGTTTGGTTCTGTAACATTGCTTTGTGGGACAGTGTCTGTATTAAGTTGAATGAGGGATCTGTGCAGTTAACAGACCATCAGATAGACACGCCCTCCACAATAGTGCACCTCTGATAATATCAGACAAATATCATATACAGAAGTTATTGAAATGTTACATAAATAAAATGTTTAATTTAGAAAAAAAAATTGAGGTTTGTATTGAACCGTGGGTCAAAAATCGTGATACAAACCGAATCGTGAGTTTCGTATATCGTTACAGCCCTATTATGCATGGACCGTGGTGGTTTTTTAACTTTACAATTGTTTTGTGTCAGCGAATAAACACAGAGAAGAAGAACAACAAATAAACAATCTTTTCTCACTACACAAAAATTGAAATCCCACCTCCTCTTGTGAAACCTTCCAAGTCAGTCCTGAAAACATTATAGCCATCGATTGTAATGTCTTCATCCTCAATAATATTAGACAACCAAGTTTCAGAGAAACAAAGATATCAGCATTTGTTTGTTGAGCCCAAACCTCAACATAACCTCAACATAATTTGTAGGGGTGGGATTCTCTTGGCACCTCACGTTTCGATTCTGATTCAGAGGTCAACGATTCGATTCTAAACAGATTATCGGTGCATGTCGATGCAACAATTTTTTTGTGTACATTTCCATGCATGATTTAAAAAAAAAAAAAACTAGAACTGCAAGCAGTTATGAACGGGGGCCAAGCCCCCCCCCGTGCGACTCGGACCCCGTGCACCACAGAGCCCATGGAAGTTGGCCCAAAGGATGATGGGCTCGGGGCAAACGTGAAGACACAGGCCACCAGGCCGTGGTATTCGCTGTAATGGGAAGTGCACTGGAAGTGCAAAAGGCTGAATGTGTGCTGATTTGCATTTGTTGTACTAAGCCACGCCCACTTTGACCAGTAATGACCACCTTCAAGATATGGCCTCAGGATGGGCCCTACATCATATCGACCATAATTGTAAAAATCGGTGTAGTCGTTCAAGAGATGTGAACTTCCCATATTTTAGCGCCTCCTAGTGGCCAAAATTCGCCAAATTCGGCTCATCCCTTCCCAGTGTCATGGCAATCAAGGAACTCAAGTTTGGTGTTAATAGCATTTAGTTTGACCGGGATATCAAACAGTTTACATTTTTATAGCTAGCTACAGAAATTTGTTCGTTAATAATTTGCGCATTTTTTGACCGAGCAAAATTCTTTAGATAACTTTAGATGAGGTCCAGCTGCAGAGTGTACGTGCCAAGTTTCACGCAGATTGGACAAAATCCCAAGGAGGAGTTTGAAAAAGTAGGTTTTGCATATTTGGCGCTTTAGCGAACGAAATGTGCAGCAGAAGTGGGCGTGTCCTATGTCAGAAAACCCAGCTGATGATCATTAAAAAAAATCAACAGATTAATTACGCTCTCGAATACTTTATTAAAGAAAAGGCTTTTCTTTGTCACAAATAGATATGACTTTCTATGAATGCAGAATCCTCCTGTTACAGGCAATGAGCATATCCCTGAGAAAAACAATATACTGTATTTTTGCCTACATAAAAAATTTAAAAAAGCTTTCAATGCAACAATCAATGCAGCTTGCATTTCAACACATTATGGACCTATGTATCAGCTCTCATACTAAAACATGGCTACTGTTGGTCATTGATAATAAAAAAATAAACAGATACATTTTTCATCTCTATGTGTCATAAAAGAAAATCCTGTGTTCAGGATTTAATGGGCGGGTCAGAAATCATGGCCACGTTACGCAACGAGGCTATGATGATTTGCATAAACCCCGCCCTGCTGGAAGCCTATAAATACATTCAGCGCATTACCTTCAGAGGTTTTTTGGCTCGCTGTCCAGTCTTGGATAGCATCTCTTAGAATAGTTTGCAGCTAGCTAACCAGTCAACCAGTCAGCTCCTGTCCCGCCGACAGCGCATGGTCTCATCTCCGCCGCCGGCATTATGTTCCTCGTCTGCAACTGTCCTGCCAACAACAGGTGCTCTCGTCCCCGCCACCGGCCAGACTTTAGATTCTCTGGCCAAGCCCGACCTGGTCGTTATCCCGGTCTTTATCTCCGTCAGCCAGGGAACGGTCGGACGCTCGTCACCGCCAGAGGGAGGCGGGCACTTTTTTTTTACGAGAAGACCGCAGAAGCCCACAAACACCCACTATAAAGCAGCTAACATTGAGGATGAGTATAGCGTCGCAGCGCTACTGTTCCACCGTCTGGGGAGAACCCTGGTTAATGTGTCGCCCGGCTGGCTCGGACACAACGTGCACGGGCAATTAAATGCATGTTGCTGAGGGTGCAAATCCTGAAAGTGATTTTACATCGTGCATCCTGTCATGTCCATGTAATGTTAGCAAATGTTATTGCACTTAATCATGACATGATTTGGCCTCATTCCCTGAGCGGAGTCCATCTGACAGCACAATGATAATCCACAGGTTATATTTTATGTGCACCAATATAGCTACTACAAGGAATTCTATGTAGACTGGGGTGTTACGTTGGTGTGTATTGTAAAACATGGTCTGTGAGGAACGAGGCTGAGCACTATCAGTGTCTGACTCAGAGTCAGTTTCTGGCTCTGATGGCTCAAACAGGTTGGGCTGGGTCCATCCGATGATGCTGCTAGCTTCCATTGTTACTGTAGGTTAGGTCCTCCTGCAGTACATGGAGGCGGCTCCCCTCCTGCGTGGGCGTGGCTCCAGCGCCTCTAACTGACACGGCCCCGGCGTTTCACAGCAGAGAGAAGTGCTCGTTTTTCCATGATTTTGAGACCTAATTTTATATATCTGGCAATTTTTTTAATCTTTCAAATTTGGCTCAGTGGTCAATGACACATGTTTCTGTGGTATGACAACTCATAACACAAATTTATTTTTGCTTTACACAGACTTTAAGAAACATGCGGATTTATACCTGCAGCGGCGCGAGCTAGACCGGGATTTTGCCGGCGGTTCGGTCGAATGAGTTCTGGGAGGGCGCAAGCACGCATGAATGAGCTCATATGAGATATAAATGCTTATCATTTGTGTCGCTAATAATGACTGATGATAAGTGACGCCTTGAAAATGGCAATCGTAAAACCCGACCCGTCTATCCAGGCGTCCGACCCGACCCGCATCTGTGTCGGACACAGTACATTATTTTTCATCCGTGCAGGACTTAGATAACTCCTCTCTTGAAACAAATAATAAAAATAGCATTTCTTTACAATATTAGAGTTCATGATGGCTGTGTGAGAGCATTATAACCAGAGACATTTCTTTTCCCTAAGTAGCCTATGACATAAGTAATGTAAATATTACAGTATGATGACCCAAATTGACTTAACTTTTTCTACTCGGCTTTTATGGGGTTTTTTGTGATTTTAGGTCCATTGTGTTAATATAGTATGTCAAAATGAAAAAATAACTGTACAGTCACACGTGAGGTTGTGCTGAAAATAATGACACCAAGTAAATAGTTTTTAAGGTGAAATATAATGGCAAAATCAAAAATAGTCAAAAATGGCCAATTATACCCTGGAATATCGGATTTCACAACAAACCTAAATATCCCTGACATTCCACCTTCAAATACAGCCTCATTTGGCCATCCATGAAAAAGCTTCTTAACTTCCCACTTTTCTATAGGAACACATATTTCCTACGGGCAATGCACTAGTTAAAGGAAAACCGAGGAAACAACATGTGCAGTATTGGCAGTCAACAAATATATATAACATACATATAAATGGACAACTATTCAGAAGCCCTGAAATAACACCATGGCTTTTCTGAATGAATAGCCAACACAAATATACATTCTTACACCTCTGTAAACCTGCAGTATTAGCCAACAGTATACTGTGCTTTCACTCTCTCTCTCTTAATTTGCTAAAGTACATTTGCTAGCAATCTCACTCCCTCTTTTATTTGCTCTATATCTTTTTTTTCTCTCTCTCCGTCTCTCATTTGTTGCTCTCTTTACATCTCTCACATACACATACACCCTCTCTCTCTCTCTCTCTCTCTCTCTCTCTCTCTCTCTCTCTCTCTCTCTCTATTTCAATTCAATTCAATTCAAGTGGCTTTATTGGCATGACTGCTGCCAAAGCATCTTAACACAAACTATAACGGTAATAATAAACATAAAGACAAAATAAACAACAATAATCACTAAAACAATATTAAACAATAATAATCAATGAAACAATATTAAACAATAATAAACAATAAAACAGTAATAAACAATGATAAATAAACAATAGTAAAAGAAAAGGGCATGGAGAACAGAACTCTCTCTCTCTCTCTAATCTGTCCAAGTATATCAATACCTCTCCAAGCTCAAAAATCATCCTGCACAATACATGTAACTTATTTACATATATACACCTAATCCCCACTCCATCAGTTCTCTCTTCCCTCCTGACCCCATTTGCTCCTGTCCCCTCCCCCCTCCCCCCTATCTCCTCTCCATGCGTACCTATCTTTGGTACAAATGCTACATACTATACTCTCCCTACATGCAATCATGCAAACACTTAACCTGATATTATGGAATGTACGTGGTTGTCATACTATCCCTATTACAAGAAACACACTTAACAGAGACAGAGCTACAACACCTCCATTTAAAACAATTTGACAAAATATTTTCATCCACATTTAACAGCAGGCAAAGAGCCGTTTCGATTTTAATAAACAAAAACATCAGTTTCATCCTCAATTCATCCATTATAGACCCAGAAGGAAGATTTATTATCATCAATCACTTAACTTTTACACTTGCAAACGTGTAAGCTCCCAACATTGACGACCCTCACTTTTTTCATAGACTTTTTACACTCCTGTATAACACCACAAATCTCATAGTAACTGGAGATTTCAACACTGTTTTCAACCCATCACTTGACCGTACAAACAACCATAGCTACTCATGTATTTGGCACTCATCAGAAGTAATAAAACAATACATGACTGACTATGGCCTTGGCGATAGCTGGAGAGCGAGGAACCCATTGCTTAGAAAATATTCATATGTTTCTTCAGCCCACCAATCTTCCTCAAGAATTGACTTTTTTCTTGTAAGCAACTCCCTAATTCAAGAAATTTCAGAAAACACAATCCATCCAGGCATAATCATATCATATTTATCACATAGAAAAAACCCTCAAAACCACCTTCTCCATCCCTACATATATGAACACAGCAGTCATCACACTTTTACTGAAACCAAAAAAGGACCCAACACAACCATCTAGTTACCGCCCTCTGTCATTAATCAACACAGACTTAAAAATCATTAGCAAAGCCTTAGCAACCAGGATTGAATCAGTTATACCCTCACTTATCCATCCAGATCAGACAGGCTTCATCAAGGATAGAAACGCATCAGATAATATCTGCAGACTTTTTAATCTAGTCAGCATTGCACAACGGCAACAACAAAAGACCATAATTATTTCTTTAGACGCAGAGAAAGCATTTGATAAGGTCAACTGGTCATTCTTATTCACTACACTGCGTAAATTTGGTTTTGGAGAGTCGTTCATCCACTGGGTAACAACACTGTACACCTCACCTAAGGCCACAGTTATCACAAATGGGATCACCTCACCAAGCTTCACTTTGCACCAAGGTACCAGACAGGGATGCCCACCCCTCCATCCCTCTTTGCCATTTTCATTGAAACACTTGCAGCAGCAATATGCCAAAACAGTAAAATTAAAGGAAATCAAACCAACAGCTCTCAACACAAAATTAGCCTATATGCTGATGATTTATTATTATACTTACAAATCCCACCTACTTCACTCAAAGAAACCTTCAATGTCATCAACAGTTTCTCAAAAGTCTCTCACTACACAATTAACTGGAATAAATCAACTATACTATCACTACACAGAGATAGCAGAGACTCTGCAGCACAGGATCCTTTCCCTCCCCCTCAACATAGGCAATATCCAGTACTTAGGTATCACAATTTTCCCCAGGCTGTCAGAGCTCTTCAACCTTAATTACACACCACTCCTTAAAAAAATAGAGGATGATGACAAAAGATGGAACAAACTCCCACTCACACTCATAGGCCAAACTGCAGCAGTTAAAATGAAAACCCTCCTACAGATCAATTACCTATTCTCTACGATACCAGCCACCCCGACAGACAAATGGTTAAAAAAACTAGACTCTCTCAAAACTATGTACCCACATTTCAATTGCAGACCTCCCGTTCCTACCACAGTCAATCAAAAAAGTGGATCTTTATCATAACATCACAATATCCACAATACTGACAGCCTAGTGGAAAACTAACAAAATCCCCAAAGCAACCCCAGCACCTTGTAGGCTCACCCCCATCTGGCACAATCCTGATTTCCGACTGCACAATGCACCTATTCACTTCCCCAAATGGCAGCAAAAAGGCATCACCCACCTTCATCACGTCTTCGAAAACCACAAATTTATGTCATTTACCTCAATTATCCAGAAGTTTGGGATCGGGAAAGACCAATTTCTTCATTACCAACAGCTGAAATCTTTATTTAAATCTAAAATGAAATTAATTAACAACATTTTACAACCTTTTAAAATCAGTGAACAGTTATTGGACATGGCTAACAATCCTAAAAAACGTATATCAAAGCTCTACAAACTCATCTCTTCATCTAATCCCACAATAAAAATTCCAAATGCCAAATGGGAATGTGATTTGGCATTATTTCCCGACCCTGACTTCTGAAGTCAAATCTGCATAAACATCTTTTCCATGACCACCAACACCAATTTACAACTCTACAACTACAACCATTCACAGAACTCTCATCACTCAGAGTAAAATGCTTATAATGGGACTAACTGACACAGACACTTGCTCACAATGCACCTTGGGGAGCACTGACACCTATTTTGATGCAACCTGGCTCTGCCAACCTGTTCATTCTCTCTGGACCACAGTAACTGAGACACTATCCATGATCCTGGACTGCAGAGTCCCACTGTCTCCCGCACTCTGCCTTTTAGGCAACACTTCAGATACTCCCTTTCCCCCAAAATACACAAACCCAGTCCTTGTCTCTCTAGCTATCGCTAAGAAAATAGTCTTTCAAAACTGGAAATCTAGAACATCTTGCCATTTCATCCATTGGACCAACTTAATCACAGAATACATTTCAATAGAAAAAACTGCAGCATACAAAAAAATCAATATCTCTGCCTTTAAAGATATCTGGGATCCATTCATAACCTTTCTACAAACTAAACAGTAAATAAAATAACGTATATTCCCATCACCCTATCTTCGCCCCTCCCTACCACTTTTCTCCCTTCTCCCCTCTACCTCCCATTCCTCCTAATAACTCCTTTTACTCACACACTAAATGCAGATACACCCACTCATAGTCACAGCACTTTATTTTCTCTCACGTACACACACCCACAGAATCCATATCACAGTTCTAAATGCAGGTCCACTCTAGCCCAACAGCTGGCTAAGACTCTGATTTAAATTGTCCTAAAATATAACGAATGTTCATCTATTTGTCATAATCTCACACGTTATTTCTCCATCTCCGCTGTGTAATTGCTTGTTCTTGTCCTTGTCTGTCTATCAGTCCAACCCAATTAACTTTTTTTTTTTTGATTATTTGTTGTTGCTTCTCCCGCTTTGTTTTGTTTATTTTGATTTGTTTTGTTTGTTTGCGTTAGGCTGAGTGGGTTTCGGAGCTGCTTAAACCATTTTTTAAAAAATTTTATTTGGTTGTATACTTATGTTTGAATAAATATTAAGTTGTCCTCCGAAGAGGGGGGTGGTGGTGGGCCCAAAAAGTTTAGTTCAACACAACTTGCATATGGTGTGGCTCTTGTCCAGGTCCTTTTTCGCTTTAACTTCATAGAAGCCAAAATGCTTCTACATGCTTGCTTTTAAAGCAGAGGCTCAGTCATCTTGTGTTTTTTTGTTATGTGCGCGCCATCGACTGTCTGGGCGCTGCAGAAAGTCAAAATCGATTTTTGACTTTTGTAAATTGGTTCAGAATCATCCACGTCCGCATCACAATGCATCTAAGAATCGATTTTTCTCCCATCCCTAGTAATTTGCACACTCGTTCACAAGAGTCCTTGGTTTTAAATATTCCCAATGTAAGGACCGAATTGGGGAAGACTGCTTCTCAGGTCTATGCCCCTCAGACGTGGTATGACTTACAGCATGCTCTTGAGCTAAATCATCTTATTTCTTTAGATAGTTTCAAGTGCCTATTGTTCAATGTTCTGCCGTCTGTTTGTAATTGTAATTTAAGATCATATTGTGTATGTGTTTTCATGTATTTTGTACATCATGGCCTCATTGGAACAGAGAGCTTGCTCTCAATTGACGTTCGCTGAATAAATAAAGGAGTGCATGCCATAAACGCAGCCGACCCCGGTTCGATTCCGGCCGGAGGTCCTATGCTGCATGTCACATCCCCCTCTCTCTCCCACATTTCCTATCTGTCTACTGCTTAATAAAGGTGTCTATGCCAGAAAAAAATCTTGAAAAATAAAAAAAAAAAAGGATTCATTCATTCATTCAAACTCAATCCAGTGAAAAGTATGTGATTGGTGAGGTTTAGAGTACACATACAAGGAATCAAAATGATGCTTACATTTAGCTCATAGGGCCTAAACTTAACTTCCATAGCATAGTATTTGAACTACAGCTATAGGATTGCGCATGGTGCCTTGAGCTTGATAGACATTTCAACATGATTTTTTTCAAGAAAGTCTATGACATGAACTGGTAAAAGATCTGGATTTTGGGTGAGATGGCATGGAATGATCTCTAAGTTAATATAGCATAAGTTCCTGAATTTTCCTCATTGATGCTAGACACACACACACACACACACACACACACACACACACACACAGTACTTACTGGCTCTCAGAATGTTCTCATTACTGCCACATCGTGACTGAACCTGCAGAGACAGATATATTCTATATTTGGTCATTGTTTGATACAAATGTATGGAAGGAATGATTTATATACCTCTCTTATATATCTCTGCTGTAGAAGATCCACTCCTAACATAGCTTTATCAACAGTTTGTAAAACCTGTGATGACATTAAACTTTCTCAATATCTGATGTAGCAATCTTTATTTTTTTTTTCTAAAGCTGTCTCTTGATCTGGATTTGAAGGTAAAAAAAAAAACTGCTTGCCTTGGGTTGCCATAAATTATTAAATAAAGCCAGTATTCAAGTTAAGGCCAGTCAACCAAAGTACTGTCATGGCTACATTTGCATCATACTTACCACTCTGCTGCTCCGAGTTTCTCTGTTTAAATAGATCATGTTTTTATTCACTAATTAAATTTTTCTTTCCCTTTATATGCTACCTTTGTAGTGCACATGTAGCCAACTTATTTTTACTGTAAACAATTTCCACCTTTCTTGTTTCAAATTCAAGGAAGTGTTCACCCATATACTGTAATTCAGCTGTTACTTACGTCAGTGGCAATTCGGGTGAAGTTCCACTAGCCCTTTTTACACAGTGTCTGCGCATTATCTCCGGAGCGGTGGTTCGCCAATTCTCCACCGATGGTGATTCACACAGAGCAAAGCATCTCCACCGTACCGCCGTGTAATTCACACAGAAAGCCGGCACTGCGGCTCCTAAAGAGGCGTGATGATACACGTCACGTTGATGACCTGTCAATCTAAACTCGCGGACAGTTTACAATCATATGGATGCTGTTATAATGTGTTGTGATTGAGATCCTGACCCACCAAATATCTTGGAAAGTGGCAAAGCTACGTTTTTTGCGCTAAATTACATAATTAGATAATTACATAATCGCCATCAGTAAACTGGACGCTGTCTGACTCCCTCGCGGGGACGGAGGCCGTTTTCTCGGGGAAAGTTATCTGAAGTCTCGGTCCGGAGGCCTGATGGTCGCAGTGATTTATTTTCATCACAAACACTCGGTGAATTAAAGTTTTTTTTTGCCGGTGACAGACACTGTTTTTCAGGCAGAAATGTGACGAAGAGTCGGTAGGACAGACAGGAGGACGGACGCTTCTCCACGTACAGCTGTGGTATTTGTTTTCCTCATATAAATTGCCAAAGACAGTTACAGATACTACGTTACTTTTGCTTGGTCCTGTAACGTTGCTCTGTGGGACATTTCTCTGTATTAGCTGAGTGAAGGACCTGTGCAGTTAGCAGACTAGTCAGACCGACACGCCCCCGCTCCGCGCTTCCGGCTTATTCGTTCACCAATAATGCGGCCCTGATACTACCTCCAGAGGCGGATCAGCGCCGGAGCGAAATTTCACCCCTCTCCGCATCTGAAACTTTCACACAGAGGAGGGCGCGAAGAATTGGCGCAGGATCCCTGCATGCAAACGGCAGTGTGAAAGGGGCTATTGTCTACATAACATTTCTGTAGCTTCACAGCAAAATAGCCTTGCAGAATTCTCATAAACTACTCAAGAAGATGGGGACTTATTTGCAGCAAAGTTAATTACAAAAACAACTGAAAAAACATAAAATGGCTCCATTCAGCAAATCTGGCATAATCCAAGTCTCTGGAAAACTCTCAAGTCCCAAGATCCCTGATAAATTTGAGTACATAAAATCCTCTCACATCAACTTGGGAGATCAGGGCTTCCGGAGAATTGGAACAAGTCTCTAATGCTGCTTAGCTGCAAAGCTCCAAAAATGTTTTGTGGACTATGAAACTTCACCTGACTTTTCATTAGCATGACTGTGAGTAGAAAATGACAGAATTTCCATTTTTGGGTGAACTTATCATTTAAAGGCAATGAGGAAAAGAAGGGATTGTCATTTTGAGCCGCTGTAATGCTTTTAATGTGAAAAATCTGTGCAGGAAGCTTAAAAGTGCCAAATGGAAATATAATTGTGAATGATAATGTTTTTTCTTGTCTTTTAAGTATTTTTTTGGCCTTTCATGGCTTTATTAATAGGATAGCTTAGGAGATGACAGGAACCGGGATGAGAGAGAACCCTGGGCCACTGCAGCGAGGAAAAAGCCCCTGTGCATGGGACGCACGCCCTGACTGAGCTACCGCTGCACCTGATAATATTATTTCTTTTACAGAAGATCAATTCGGAGCAGCACAATAGTGAGTGAGACAGGACTCTGTTATTGTATTAATGGCATAAGCAATGTGGAAATTAACATTCTACTGAATTTACAGGACTAAACTAAATATGCATCAACAGCAGATTAAAACGATAGCAAATCATTACTAAAATATGATAAAATACATTTGACTTACACAACAAGAAAAACGAGGTTTTGTAAAGCTGGTTATATAAATAAAGGCCTGGATTCTTTTTCTACTGTCAATCGTTAGAGATTAATTAGGACAATTTCTTTCTCTGTCTCTCTCTCTCTGTGCGTGTACATATATGAAAAAGTTAGTGTGTACCTTGGGTGTCGGGCATGAGGCGGTGGAAAGGCGGGAGGTCGCCTGTGTTGCCCGGGGTGACTCGGAAGGGGTGGAACTTAAAGAGGCTGAATCTCGAGGAAGCACCTGAACGCCTCGAGAAATGATCGAGTCCGGGATCTACGTGCACAAATTCACACACAGACACACACAATGCATTTTGTTTAGTTGATTATCTGCCAACTGAGACAGAATCACTTTTCATATACTATATTTATTCCTTTTGTGGCATTCAGCTTTCATGGTGAACTTCCTCCAATAGGCAAGACTGCTTGAGCTTTAGCTAACACTTTAGCATTTTGCTTAGTAGCACACTGAGATTATGTGTACAGTTGTCTTTAACACAGTCTAAAATTGCACTAATCAAATTACTGGGACAGACTTGATTTAACTGCAGTGCAAGTACCTATTTGAGTTTCAATGCATTGTATATATTACAGTAGTTGTGGAGAAAAAATGGTGTGCATAATGTCTTCCCACTGCTGGTCTTCTTTAGCACAAGATTTTTGAATTCTTCCCAACATCACGTGTCACACATTCACATGGGATCAACAAAATCTGTGTTTAACTTAAATGTATTGACCAAATCCCTGACCAAAAGTTTACCTACAGACTCAATTTGATCTTACTCTTTCATTCAAAGGCATTATTAGCAATTTACAGTTGACTTTCAGCTGTTTACTTGTTTATCAGGGCCAGCCCTGATAAACAAACAAATAATCTATCTTAAATACAGCATATTTAAGATAGATTAACCAGGATCATAGGGGTGCTTTATGTGTCTATGTGTCTGATCACTGAATTGCCAAGTTGATTTGCTGTAAAGTAAATAGCCAACACGCCAACAAACTGCTGCTTTCAACCACTAATGATAGACCTACAACCGATTAGGGGCCCCCGGTCTTTACACATGGTTTAACTAATCCTGGCTAACATGATGTTAGCCAGCTAAAACTTTATAATAACCATAATCAAAATGCTTAATTTATAGCTAATCAAACCTAAAATTATAGGGGGGGGGGGGGGGGGGCGCTTGTGCGCAGTAATGGAGTAGACGTGTTTCCCAAGCACTCCGTGTCATCTCCTCTATTCTATCTTTAAAACACTGCATTTGAACTTTATTTTCCACTCAGTTTCAAAATGCCAAAGAAAGACCATAGTCAGAGGCCAAGTGTTTCTGCTGCTGCCAACGAAGCTATATTAGCTTGAAGAAATCTCTGGAAGCCCCCCTATGACTCAATCGAAATCTCTTTGTTCTCGCTTCAGAAGAAATACAACGAAATGGAGTGCTGCATTAATGATATAGACGAGGCCCTGTCAGCCACTGATAACTGCATCACAATACTGGAAGCTACATGCAGCAAGCTACAGGTGGCTAATGGTCTCCTCAGAGCCAAAATGAACGGCCTTGAATAGCTGCTCCTGCAGACTCAACCTTTGGATTGTTGGCATTAAAGAAGGGGAAGAAAAGGGCAGCCCTACTGATTTTGTCTCAAAGTTGATCCCAAAGCCACTTGGCCAAGACAACTTCAGCAGGCCTGTGAAAATTGATCGAGCCCAATGGAGCCTGAGGCCTAACAAGCTGCCGAGGGTCATCATCACCAAGGTCCACAACGAGCGGGACATGATCAACATCCTTCAACTTTAAACAATGTGAAGAGGCGGTTAACGGAAGCAGGTGCTAAATGCTCTCTGCGCTTCCCAGCCAAGCTACTTGTCGACCATAATAACAAATCTAAGACATTTGTCTCAGTAGCTGATGCTGAACAGTTTGCCAACTCATTAGACTTAGCGGACAAATCCTAGCTCTTGGTACATATCATCTTAATGGCATTGCCATCTTTTTAGGCAGCGACATAACTAATGATCAGATCTGACAGTCAACACTCAAACCTATTTTGGTGGACTGTTAACGCTTTCAAAGCACTTTTGCGCTGGGAAGGTGACTCTTAGGGTGGGATTATCTATTTATTTTTTTTACCTTTCATTTGTACTACATCTATGTTGAATATTAAGCAGTCCAATGTTTGTGTCTGAAGAACAGTTTATCAGGTAATACTGCGTTTTACCCAGGTAGATACAGTAAGCACTGGAACACTTTAATATCCTTGGGACTCAATATTGACTGCCCAGCCCGATGGGCATCCTTTTTGCTTTCCTTTTTTTGACTGAATTAATTAATTAACATGTTCACTTATTTTTCTTGTCTCTTTTTTTAAGTTGTATGTTTATGTGCCCCTCCAGCTATGCCACCTTCCCCGATAACCAACCGTTAAATTCCCTACATTACCAGTATGTTTTTGAGTTTACACGTTGGAGATGCACACAGCACTTTTAAGTGGGTTTTTCAGCGTGCAGTTGGCAGCCTCCTCATCAACTAGTGGGATGTACTGCTTGGCTCTTTTGGTGGGCCTAAGCGTTTGGGGGTTTTTATATGTTGTCCTTTGGTTCTCCCTTGTTGTTGATGTTACTTGGCACACCGTCAGCCCTTTCTAAGTCACATGTGAACTTTTCACCATTCTTGTTTGCAGAACTATTGCATTTGTATTTAAATCCAAGACTACTGACCGAGGCGGGAGGTTCATTCTTGTTACTGGCACGGTCAGCTCACTTCCGATAGCTTTCTTAAATATTTATGCCCCTAATTTCGACTGCCCTGAATTTTTCTGTAAGGTAATTAACCTTGTTACCGAATATAATAGCCATAATATTATTGTTGGTGGGGATTTTAACTGTTACTTTGATGTACTGCTGGACAGATCCTCCTCGAAAGGAGTCCAATTGTTGAAATCTGTCCCCGTTCTCAATAATCTTGCTAAATCACTGGGCCTGGTGGACATCCCTTTAGTGAGGCAATATTCTTTTTTTCCTCTGTGCATGGTAATTTTACCAGAATTGATTCTGTTGGTTGACTCTAGACTAATTTCAAAAGTAATAAATACCACGTACCACAGTATTTTAATTTCCGATCATGCCCCCCTTTCAATAGAGATTGACTTCAATCTCCATGCTCCTCATTATAAATGGAAACTCAACCCTTCTCTGTACTCAGAGGTTCCTTTAAGTAGCTACATCTCAGCTAATATTGCAGATTTTCTGCACATAAACGACAATGGCGCCGTTTTAGACTCTACTCTCTGGGAGTCCTTTGAAGTCGTTATAGGAGGCCACATCATCTCATACCAGTCACCTCGTAAAAGGGCCAGGCTGAAGCGTTTAACGGACATTGAGACCAAGCTATTAGAATTGGAGGACTCTTACCGAATCAAAGGCTCTGAAGACACACTTAGCTCCACTTTAAAGTAAAATATGAGTACAATCATCCTTGGCGAGCAGGTCAGGAACTATATTCGTCAATTAAAGCACAAGCATTTTGTGTTAGGCGATAAGGCCGATAAATTGCTTGCCACGCAGCTAAAGGGGCTGCTAAAGTGAGTCCAAGTTGATAGGGCCATAAATAAAATCTCTTCGCCCACTGGACAGCTACTTACAGACCACAAACAGATTAACAATACATTTTCTAGTTTTTACAGTCAGCTATATGCCTACTGCCACCGATATTGCACATTTTCTCAATACACTAGATATTCCTGTCCTCACGGAGGCTGCGAGACAAGAACTCGACTCTAACTTTACACTGTTCTTTTCCTAGTGGTGTGACGGCCCCCTGCTGTCTATGGCCTGCTTTGTGTGTTTGTGTGTCCCTCCCTTCTTTCAGCAGGTATCTCAGTGGGCGGGGTTTGAAACCAGGAGCACCTGGCCAGTCTCCTGGAAGTATTAAGAGCAGGCCGTCTCAGTCGTTCTCTCTCTCTCTCACCAGAAGGACCTGGTTTTCCTCTGCAGTCATTGTTTTGTTTTGTTGGCTGCGGCCTGGTTTCTATACTTTACAACACTCTGCACTCATCGCTCACATGCACCCATCGGCAGACACATTGATAACCACACGTTCACACCTCATGGCATTATTATGATTTGTGCACTTTATTTAAATAAACATTGTTAATTGTTACTTTACCCGCGTCTCTCGATCTCTTGTTGTGGCTTTTTGAGCCAGTCATGACAAAGTGGGGGCTCGTCCATACGCGAGAAGTCCCGGGGATTTAACTCGTGTTTTCATTCATGCTTTTGTGAGCGGTAGATTTATGAATGGACTCGTCGGCTGTCGCTGAGCGAGTGACGTCAGCGTTTGTAGTACTACGAGGCTTTTGTGTAGCTATCCGCGCTTTGAGTAGTAGTTTTGGACTTGTTGTTTCATCGAGTGAGATGTGTGGTAAGTTGTTTGTGTTAAGTTGCTGGTAAAGTCATTAGTTAGACTGAAGGTAAAATGAGTGTCGGCTGGTGTTCACATCGTAACAGAGCCATTTTCCCCTGGTAGGTTGTAGCAGCGTTGCTCCTTTGGGCTTCGCTGGGTTTGTTTTTTTCTATAGTGCTGCGGTGCTAGCGGTAAGAGCTTGTCTCGGGAGCATGTCCGTGGTTGTGGGATTGTTGCCAGAAACTGGTCGCTTTCCTAGGCCAGCGGTCTCTAGTGCGTAAATACCCACCGCAAAGCCGCATGAAGACTAGGGGTGAGTCAGTTTATGTAGTTTCTGTTAGGCAGTCTAGTTAGTGGGGATCATTCGCTCCAGCTGAGGTCCTGTCGGGCCGCATGATCACGAAGCTGTCATTCGTTTTTTCCTGGTGTTGAGGTGTAACTTTTGGGCTTTTCTCTGATTTGTGTACCATGGCTGAGGTGGCCGGGTTTGTTAAAGCTCCAGCGGAGGAGTTGTTGGATAAGTGCACGAAGGAGCAGCTATTGAAAATAGCGGAGCATTATGATATTGAGATCTCTGATAAACGCTTAAAGGATACTGTGAAAAGTATTCTGCGCGCTAATCTGAGTGATATAGGTGTATTGACAGGCGGTGCGCAACCTCTTGGCTTAGCCAAGGCGGAGGGTTTGGTTCCGCCGGTGGTTACGGTTGGTGGGCAGAGTAGTCTCACATTTAAGCAAAAGAGAGAATTGTTGTTGTTGCAGTTGGATCATGATAAAATGATGAAAAAGGCCGAGATGGAGAGGCAGATGGCAGTGGACAAGCTCCGCTACCAAACGGAGCAAACAAAGCTGTCTTTGGAGCAGTCCCGGCTTGAGTTGTTGAAAGGTGGAAGCTCTGTTGCTGGCGCTTCGGGAGAACAGGAGAGTTCCTCTGTTAATCCCGGGGGCGGGGGTGTCTGTTTTGATGTGCTTGGCAATTTGCGGCTGCTTCCGAAATTCAATGAGAAGGATCCGGAAACATTTTTTTCTCTATTTGAACGTGTGGCTGAATCGAGAAAGTGGCCAGAGTCTGCGCGCACGGTAATGTTACAATGTGTTTTGACTGGGAGAGCTCAGGAGGCCTATTCATCTCTGTCCTTTGTTGACAGCCAGAGTTATTCGGTGGTGAAGTCTGCTGTTCTCAAGGTCTATGAGCTAGTCCCCGAAGCTTACCGTCAACGGTTTCAGACGTGGCGGAAAGCTGAGAAGCAGACGCACCTGGAGTTTGCCCGCGACCTGTCGGTTCATTTTACGCGCTGGTGCGCTGCACTGGAGGTGAAGACTTTTGAAGATTCATGTGATCTGATAGTGTTAGAGCAATTTAAGAACTCTATTCCTGAGAATATTGCGACCCACATCGGCGATCAAAAGGTGAAGACTGCCATGAAAGCGGCTGTGCTGGCAGATGATTATGTCCTGACGCACAGGCGTGCGTTTGGAGAGGGGCGCGCTCGCGGCTCTGGTTTTGTTGAGAGTGGCGGAGTAGGTGATGTGTATCCTCCTGTTTATCCGTCTAGAGCTGATGGAAGGTTTTGTGGCGTGAGAGGTGCCGAGAAGATTTGTAACTTCTGTCATAAGAAAGGTCACTGGAAAGCTGATTGTTATGTTTTGAAAGCTAAAGCCAAGTAGCCCATGACGCATGTGAAGGGTGCATGTTTAGCGGTGTCGGCGCCCGAGGTGCATGGGGTTCATCTGAGTAAGGGGGTGTTGCCCCGAGATGTTGTAGCTGGTGAGCTTGATGCTTTCTTACCTTTTGTGCCTAGTGGATTTGTCTCATTGGTGGGAAGTGAGGAGAAGGTGCCAGTTAAAATCTTGCATGACACGGCTGCATTTGATTCCTTTATCCAGGCTTCCATGTTGCCTTATTCAGACAAGAGTGATTCTGGGCTCACTGTTCCTGTGCTGGGAGTCGGCATGTGGGTGTTGCAGGTCCCGCTGCATAACATCCAGTTGTTCTCAGACCTTGTTCAAGGTCAGGTGGCGGTTGGCTTGCGTCCAGCACTGCCGATTGGGGGCATTACACTCATTTTGGGTAATGGCGTGGCGGGGTCCCATGTTTGGGCTGATGGTTCACCGCCGCCCCTTGTTGTTTCCTCTGTCCCCTTGGTCAGTACACACCCGGACGAATGTGCAGTGAATTTTCCAGAGGTTTTCACAGCCTGCGCGGTGACGCGCGCCATGGCGCATGCTGATGCTGCTGCTCACGTCCGCGTGTCGAAAGGTGCAAAGCACGACGCGTCGGAGCTGGTTGCATTTTCTATGTCAGATGTTCCTCTCTCAGTTTCGTTGGAGGACCTGAAGACTGAACAGCAAGCTGATCCTTCTTTAGCCGCTCTTTTTGAGCAGGTGCTTCCGCCAGAAGACGTGAGTGAGAGCTCTCGAGGTTATGTTGTTGACAATGATATTCTTTTGAGAAAATGGGTTTCCCACTGTGACGATTTTGTTGCCGACCCGGTCTTCCAGGTCGTGGTGCCAGTTAAGTTTCGGGATGCTGTGCTGAGGTTGGCGCATAATGATGCTGGCCATTGGGGGGTCAGGAAAACTTATGACCAGGTCTTGCAACATTTTTTCTGGCCGCATATAAAGCGGGATGTTGCTGGGTACATCAAGACCTGTCATACGTGCCAACTTACAGGTAAACCTAACCAGGGAATAGCGCCTGCGCCATTGTTCCCTATTCCAGCTGTCAGTCAGCCTTTCGAACACTTGACCATTGATTGTCTGGGGCCATTGCCTCCTTCCCGGTCTGGTGCTGTGTACCTCCTCACTGTAATGTGTCAGACTACGCGCTATCCCGCTGCATATCCTTTACACACGATAACGGCGCGGTCTGTTGTGCGCGCACTCAGCCAGTTCAAAAAACTTGATCGATTATGTGAATGGGTTTCGCCATCGACTGTATGCAGCTGGCGTGCTGGCCAATCAGAAATTGTCATCTGCACAGTGCAATATGAAGCGAGTGTTTGACCGGCATGCTGAGCGTCGGGTGTTCAGTGTGGGGGACCGGGTTTTAGCTTTGCTGCCAATAGTCACTTCTCCTTTGCAAGCAAAGTTCTCAGGTCCCTATGAGGTGGTGAAACAGGTGTCTGAGCCGAACTACATCATTTCCACCCCTGAACGCAGGAAAAAGACTCAGATGTGTCATGTAAATCTGTTGAAGCCTTATTATGCTCGTGTTTCCCTTGACTCTCATACCATGGAGGCTCCGGTCTCGTCGGAGGGCCCACGGCCGGTTTGTTCAGCAGGTAGGGTGTTCACTGTCCATGCCCCTCAGATTGTGGCAGCTGAGGTGGAGGATGGGTTGCCAGTTTTGGACCCCACTCTGGTGCAGGGTCGTCTAAAGAATTCAGAGTCCTTGTGTAATTTACATGTGTTGTTTGGTCATCTGTCAGAGTCCCAACAGGCAGATTTATCAGAGGTGATTGAGTTGTATCCTTGTTTGTTTGGTGACACTCCTACACGGACACATTTATTAGAGCATGATATAGATGTGGGGGATGCCCAGCCAATAACACAGAGGTTTTATCGTGTCAACCCTGAAAAGCGTAAGTACCTGGAAACTGAAATACAGTACATGTTGGATCATGGAATTGCTGAGCCCTCCTCCTCAAGTTGGGCCTCGCCTTGTATTCTAGTTCCCAAGCCCGATAACACATTCAGGTTCTGTACTGACTTTCGAAAAGTGAATGCTGTCACCCGGCCCGACTCCTTTCCGCTTCCTCGTATGGAAGATTGTATTGATCTGGTAGGACAGGCAACATTTGTCAGTAAATTTGATTTATTAAAAGGTTACTGGCAGGTTCCTTTGTCTCAGCGGGCACGTGACATTTCAGCGTTCATAACATCAAATGGTCTGTTTTCATACCAAGTCATGCCTTTTGGGTTGTGGAATGCTCCTGCAACCTTTCAGAGGTTGATGACAAAAGTTTTGGGTGACCTAGAAGGGTGTGCTGTGTATCTAGATGACGTGGTTGTGTTCTCTGACACCTGGTCTCAACATCTGGAGCGCATCCGGGCCCTGTTCAGCCGCTTGGCCGAGGCACGACTAACCGTTAACCTTGCTAAGTGTGAGTTTGCGAGGGCAACAGTGACTTATCTAGGTCGGGTGGTTGGGCAGGGTACCGTCGTCCTCTGAAGGAAAAAGTCCAGGCAGTCGCATGTTATCCTGTGCCGGTCACAAAGAAGGAGTTAATGCGTTTTCTCGGTTTAGTGGGCTACTATAGGAGCTTCTGTAGGAAATTCTCTGAAGTAGTTGCGCCCCTTACTGATTTGTTGAAGGCAAAAGTAACCTTTGTCTGGTCCCCTGTGTGTCAGCAGGCTTTTGATCGAGTAAAGATGTTGATGTGTGATGCTCCAGTTCTTGCAGCCCCACAGTTCAATCGTCCGTTCTCCTTGCAGGTGGACGCCAGCCATGTGGGGGCAGGAGCTGTTCTCCTGCAGAAGGACGACTTTGGTGTTGCAAAGCCTCTGAGTTTCTTTTCTAAGAAGTTCAATTCCTATCAGCTCAATTACTCAACCATAGAGAAGGAAGCACTGGCCTTGGTGTGGGCTTTAAAACACTTTGATGTCTATGTAGGTTCTGGTGTTGTACCTGTGGTGGTCTACACTGACCACAATCCTTTGACCTTTCTTAACTCTCTCAAAGGTCCCAACCAGAGATTAATCCGGTGGGCTCTGTTGTTACAGTCGTACTGGTTAGACATCCGGCACATTAAAGGCTCTGACAATGTGGTTGCAGACGCATTGTCCAGAGCACCTTGTCAGTAACATTTCCAGTGTTTAACTTAAGCTGCTGAGGCGTGTTTGCCTCTTGGTGTCCCTGTCTGTCCTTTCCTCTCAAAAGTGCTTCCTTGGTACCAGGTTGCTCAGGCGGAGGGCATGGTGATGGTGAGGAGCACCAGAGGTGAATAGCAGACGGCAGGTAAAACAACATAGTTCACTGGTTAAGAGAGTTAAGCCCAATATGGTAATGTATGATATGTTTGAGTTATATGGAATGATTGCTAATTGTAAATATATTGCACTATTATCCAAGGTGGTGAAAGATGGGTATTGGTGTGGGTTTTGTTAATGTATTATTTGTGGCTCTGAGGTCGGGCCACCTTCTTATGGAGGGGGGTGTGACGGCCCCCTGCTGTCTATGGCCTGCTTTGTGTGTTTGTGTGTCCCTCCCTTCTTTTCAGCAGGCGTCTCACGATCTCTTGTCGTGGCTTTTTGAGCCGGTCATGACAAAGCGTGCAGCCCTGATGGCTTTGGAATAGAATTTTACAAGAATCACATAGACATCATAGCCCCTCTTTTGCTCTGAATGGTTAATTGCTCGGTGAAAAATTGTACTTTTCCTCATAGATTAAACAAATGTTGCATCCTATCGACCCTTAAGCCTGCTCAACTTAAAATAATTGCAAGTCCTGACGAACCGAATCGGGTAAACATATATATTGGCACCCCGATCAATCAGGGTTCATCCCTGATAGATACTCATTCTCCAACAACAGATGTTTACCAAACGTAATGCATTCAACTAATCTGCCCCACGCAGCTGTTGTCTCATTAGATGCCCAGGAAGCTTTTGACCAAGTTGAGTGGTAGTACACATTTGCTTCTCTTGAAAAATTCGGTTTTGGGTTGAAATGTATGAATATATTAAAGATGCCTTATGCTTGTCCCCAATCTTCTGTTATAACTAACCATGAAAGGTCCCCCCTCCCATTCTCGTTACACCGTGGTACCAGGCAGGGCTATTGCCTCTCTCCAATGCTTTTCGCTCTTGCTCTCGACCTTCTGGCCATAGCCATCGGAGCCAGCCCCCAAATTTTTGGAGTAAATTGTGCAACATCTAAATGTACGCAGATGATGTGACTCTGACACTTTCGGACATGAGGACGTCCCTCTCCCCTCTTTTTGATCTAATAGATGGCTTTGGGCGACTGTCTGGGTTCACCATAAACTGGGGAAAATCTGCATTTATGCCTTTGTCTGATGGTCCCCATTCCAGTTTTCAACTTGCCTTTTAGAATTTCCCATGACCATATTACCTATCTGGGGATTAACATCCCCAGAAACTCAAAACTTTGGTTGATAGGATTAGGAGCATGATAGATAATTGGAAACTTCTTCCACTTTTGTAAATAGGCTGAGTTAACATAATTAAAATGGTAGTGCTCCCTAAATTACCTCTTTCAGAACATGCCCACTTTTCTTACATCATTGTTTTTCAAGACTCTAGACTCTATAATTACACCCTTCATCTGGGCCTATAAACCCCCCTGTATTTCAAAGGCACACTTACAGAAGCCCACTGAGGAGGGTGGGCTAGGTCTCCCTGTCTTTCGTCATTACTACTGGGCCTGGAGACAATCTTCAGCTGGGTGTGGTGATTAACACAGACTCTACGCCAGATGGCCTGAGATAGAGTCCTGTAATGCTGTATAACTTACCAGAGCCTCCTTGGATGCCATTGTATTTTCTAAACCTAACATTAATTTCAAATGGTTGAACAATGGCTTTTTGTTGTGCGACTCCCTTAAAATTTTAAGGCAAGTTAAGGGTGTCCTGGGTCTCCCAGAATTGTCCATTAATGCTCCTATATGCCAGAACTCCTGTTTTAAGCCAAGACTGCTTGATGCAGTTTTTAAGCACTGGTCAGGTAAGGAGTTAACCACCATCATGGATCTTTACATTGATAATCACTTTGCTTTTTTCGCCCAGCTGCCGATGAAGTTCAACCTCCCTTGTGGTCAATTTTTTTGTTATCTGCAAATTAGAACTTAGTTAAAGCGAAACTCTCGCTAAAAAGCAACCAAGGCTTTATTTGGGATTGAATATGAGTCAAACCTTCGTGTAAAAGCATAAGTGCGATGAAAGAGGCACTTTTAAGATTTACCATAGTCTCGGTTTTGGGCACGTTCATTTTGAACGGGAGTGCTAGGGGCATGAAACGCTAGCATCAAAAGCGCTATTTTCAGAACACTAAGAAGGCTCAACACAACATAAAAACTTTGCTCGTAGCATCACCAGGGTCTCTACTCATGAACACGAGCATTGAGAACATTGTTTGTGTACACAGAGTTTATGAAAAAGAAGGTTTTTGAACTACTCACGTTAGCTGCTGCATCTCCTGCACGTTGCCGTCATGCCAGGCAAAAAGTGTCGATCCCTGAGTGCGACCTGACAGGCAAGAGAGTAATGGTGAACCGCTCCTTAATGAACGTGTCCAAAACCAAGACTACGGTAAATCTTAAAAGTGCCTCTTTCGTCGCAATTATGCTTTTACACGAAGGTTTGACTCATATTCAATCCCAAATAAAGCCTTGGTTGCTTTTTGGCGAGAGTTTCGCTTTAAGCAATTTTTTCCTCACCTTGAACTGATCGCAATACAACATGCTTTTTGTGATACTGTCATAGCATACAGAATGCCATGTTAAGCAGTGTGATGTATGGTAAACTTCAGTGACAATTTTATATGCTGTTCAGTGGTGTGATCCCTTTTTTTAATATGAACTTTGCATGATTTTAATGTGTGATCTTGTTATGTTGCTGTGTGCCAAAGTAGCGATGGACCAGATTGAACTGTTTACTGTGAGTGTGTTTACCTGCCTCTCTCGAACTGTCAAAACAAAGGCACATGTTGCTAATTGTCACACCAGCTGAATCCCATCACATCAGCGACCTCATTCGCCAGTGGCATTCGTCCTGCCAAATAGACTTGGCTGTTTCAACGCTCGCAACTCTTCGATTAAGGAAAGTAGACATTCATTCCCTCTGCGTGAGCTAAGTTGGTGGATCAAGTCCACTGTGTGTGTTTCGTTTGTGTGTTGAGGGTACCGGGTCCGAGAGTGCAGGCGGAGTAGCAGCGATGGCAGCATGGTGATTGACGGACATGCATGACTTCTCTTGGTGGCTCGGCTGCAGGAAATCCCGGCACTGGACTACGTGAATCGGACTACGCCGTGGTAACCGGCTCCCCAGCAGGCGGGCAGGTGCAACATGGCAAAACCTGGAGCGACTAAGACACTGGACTGAACTGGACTAGTTGGTATCTCTAAACCTCTGCACATAGAGTGATTTCTTTCTGAACTCGTAGCCTTTAGTGTTTTGTATGGAATGTGATTAACCATTTTGTTTTGTTAATTTTGTTAATAAAAAGGAAACCATTCTTTTACTCATTTGTGTCCTTCTCGCTGTGTTGGTGTGGCCCGGGAAACCTGAACCTAAATTAAATTGACTTTAGCAGCCTAAAGGTCTGTTACAATACCATGACCAAAGCTCCTACCTCCAAACACCTGATCACCTAGATTGTTAACCTCTTCTCCATGGCAACCCCCTCTCTCCAGATTAAAGAGGCATGGATCAAGGACACTGGTGAAATTATCTCAGATGAGTTATGGGAGAAAGGGCTAAAGAGGATAAAAGCATGCTCTATAAACGCTAGACTTTAGACTTTAACGCTCATTCAGTTTAAAAGTAATTCACCGGTTGCACTTTTCTAAGACTAAACTGAATAGAATCTTCCCTCCTGTCTCTGCCACTTCTGATAAATGTAAATCAATGGACAGGACTCTGGGACATCTTCTCTGGTCCTGCTCTAAGCTCACAAGTTTTTGGGCTGACATCTTTCATTTATACAGTGTCGTATAAAACAGACATGTGGCTCCAGATTGTCTCCTAGTGATATTGGGCTGCCCTAATGACTCACGAGTTCTCCCCTCTGCTTTACAACAAGCTCTCATGTTTGGCGTGGTCATTGCAAAACAGGTCATTCTAAGACAATGGAAGTCAATCTTCCCTCACTGCTTTAAAAAATGGTTGAACGAAATGGTTTCTTGTCTACACCTAGAGGAATTACGATACACCCTCTCTAGCTCCCACACCAAGTTTAAGAAGATCTGGGGCCCTTTCATTGAACATATCAAGAGGGAAAGGCCACAAGCTGGGAATTGGTTGTGGTTTATTTATTTATTCATTTTTTCCTCTATGTTTGCCTTTTTCCAATGTGGCTTTGGTGCATTGTACTGGTCTTGTTTTCCATCTACATCCGGGACTCTAACATCCTTGTGACAGTGGGCCTTTCCTCGATCACCTTTGAACTCGTCGTCCTGGTCTTCATTTCTGATCCCTTTCTAAATTATTTTATCTATTCTTTACCTCTACGAGTGGACACTTTGGGGCATCTTGTTAAATGAATTGACATGCGCAGTTGTACATTTTCTTCTCTTTGTACTGAACATGCTGGCTGTTTTTGTGTGTTTGTTTTTGTCTCTGTCTCCACTGTTTGTTGTCTTGTATCATCCCTTTCCTTGTAGCTGTTTGTCTTAATGCTGTTGTATTAAAAAATACATAAAATTATAGTTATTTGACTTTTAACAAGCAATGAAATGCTTAATAAACCATTTATTAAGCAGTGTTTATTATGAAAATGCAAATGATGTTTCTGGTTGTTGTAATTGGTTAATAAGTACTTAATAGTTAATCTATAAACATTATTGGGATGGCCATTAAAAATGTAAACTGATGTTTATAAACTGTCACAATTGCTTAGTAAATCTTTTATAAAGCATTTCATTGTCAACTGTCAAATAATTAAGATTAACTCAATTTAAATTAACAATAGATTTTACATTTATTAATGATGGTTTTATTATTATTATTAATGATGATTGATTTGTTTTCTTGGACAGTGCATTGGTCATATCACACACAATGATCATATGATTGACTGTGAGCTAATAATATGATTTCACTCAGATGCAGCCCAGCAGTTATTTTCAAAACTTTGGAACAGGTTGTATCTTCGTTTAAACAAATTCATTGCCGTATAATGCAAGTATATTTTGGATATAATCAGTGTATGACAACAAAATCAAAGCCGGCAAGTTTCCACACACAGTCCTTTCCACAGTTCTCTCTCTCTGTCTCTGTCTCTGTCTCTGTCTCTCTCTCTCTTAAACAGAACAAAAATACACTTCATTAGTATCTTTTATATATAAATTTATATACATATATATATATAAATACACATATATATATATAAATACACATATATATATATAAATACATACATATATATATATAAATATATATATATACATATATATATATATATATATATATAAATAAATACATACATATATATATATATATAAATACATATATATAAATACATACATATATATATATATATATATATATATAAATACATATATATATATATATATATAAATACATATATATATATATATATACATATATATATATATATAAATACATATATATATATATATATATATATATATATATATATATATAAATACATACATATATATATAAATACATATATATATATATAAATACATATATATATATATATAAATAATACATATATATATATATATATATATATATATATATATATATATATATATATATATATATATATGTATACATTTTGACTTGTCAATCTGATTTCCTCATTTGTCCCATTCCAGGTATTATTATCCAGGTTCAGACAGCCCTGCTGCTCCAAGTATGCTCTGTGCTGGTATGAGTCTAAATCAGACTCTATCAAGTGCTTCCAAAATTTAATAGTTCTCTTTTTGATTTTAATTAAGAGGGGGAACTGGCCCAGCTCTGCTCTGCTGCCGTGGTTTGGGCAGTTTCTGTGGACTCTGAGTATGTTTTTGCAGGATTCAAGATGCACTTTTTCAGCAGGGTTTGAGTCCCAGTGCTCTTGTTTAATTAACGGGCCCCAAACTTCACCTCCATATGGGAGGATTGGTTCAATAACACTTTGGAAAATTTTAAGCCAGATCTTAATTGGGGGGTTTAATTTGAATAGAACTTTTCGTATACTCTAATATGCCTTTACGGGATTTGTCTTCTAGTGAACTCACAGCTTTAACAAAACGACCCGAAGCAGTGATAGTTAGGCCAAGGTAAGTGTATTTCATTGTGTGACTCACTGTTGTCTCTCCCAAAGTAAACTGATACTTTCTAGATTGTGATATTGCTTTCTTTTGAAATATTATAATTTTAGTTTTATCTAGGTTTACTCTGATTGCCCAATTTACACAATAATCACAATAAAACAGAAACTTGACTTCTTTCCCCTCCAAGTCAGGTCCTGGGGCTGGGGAGTTTTCAAGTAGTTTTGCTAATTGGTCATATATATTGAAAAGTGTTGGGGACATATGACAACCTTGATGGACCCCGCGACACTGTTTGAAGAAATCAGTTCTTTTCTTTCCTATTTTTATAGAACACTTATTTTCTGAGTATTTCCATTGAATTAGATCATAAACTTTGCCTCCAATACCATTCCTGAGTAACTAATAGAAAAGACCATTGTGCGAAACTGAATCAAAAGCTTTCCTAAAATCAACAAAGCAACCATATATTTTCCCTTCATTTTTTTGATGTACATGTTTTTGGATTGGAGTATGGAGAGTAAAAATGTGATCTGTTGATCTATGTTTGGGTATAAAGCCAATTTGTGATTTACTGAATACATTACTATCAGTGAGGTAGGACAGTATTCTTGAATTTAGTATGCTACAAAATAGTTTCCCTAAATTAGAATTTGCACAAATGCCTCTATAATTATTAGGATTAATATTGTCTCCACTTTTAGAGATAGTAGTAATCAATCCTTTGTTCCAAATTGTAGGGTAAATCCCACTTTTTAACACTAAGTTAAATGCTGTTTTCAATGCTACCTTTATTTTTGGTTGAATTAATTTTTTTCCACAGGTTCCAAAAAGAATTTTGGTCTATTGCCTTTTCAATTTTAATTAATTCATCTTTAGTATATTTGGTCTTTTTTTAGTTGATAATTTTCTTATATTGTTTAAGGGTTGTGTGGTATTCATGGTGGTTTTCAGGATTGTTATGTTTCTTGTTTGATAGGTTTCTGAGATGCTTTCTGAAAAGGGAGCATTCATTGTCAAACCATTGTTCTTTTGCTTGCTTTTTGTTTGATTTGGCATTTGATCTTATCATTTTAGACTCTTTTGCTAGTTTCATAAATATCTGATTTAAATTTTTAGTGGCTAAATTTATGCTATCTTTGTTTAGCAGGTATTGGTTACATAGAAAACTGGTCTGTATATTAGTGTTGTTAAATGAATTAGTGTAATCAGAGAGACTTTTCTCTGTCCACTTGTAATGTTTTGGGAGAGGTATGTTTCTGAGTATGGGTCTCTGCTTTTTTCAGATGGAGTGTGATCTGATTGTGGTCTGATATGGGACGTTGTGGTAAAACTGTGAATGCATTTATACTTTCTGGACAGATATCTGTGATTGCATATGCAATGACACTATTTCCCAATACAGAGCAGTAGGTAAACCTGGGGTAAACCAGGGAGTCTCGTCGTGTTCTACCATTAACTATGTACAATCCCAGGGCTTTGCACATTTGCAAAACTTCTTTTCCACTCTTGTTCACTATACTATCATAGCTATGTCTATGTGTTGTAACAAAGGGTTAGTATAGAGGGGATAAATCAAAATGATTACTGCCATCTGTATCAATAAAATCTATTTCTCTGCCAGTTCTGGCATTGAAGTCTCCACATAACAATGTGGTAAATAAATAGCACACAGATAAACATCTTAAGAGTTTACAAGAAGTCTTCGGCTGATTTTCAGCCAGATATGTTTTCCCTTTTTTGACTGGTAATATATAATTGTGATGTTCCTGTCTATACCAAATAATTATTCTCCCAGAGTGTCGTCCATTTTTTATGTAGGGATATTTTAAGGAGGGCAGATTCAGTTTGTTATAGTTACTTGGGCAATTTGAAGGAGTGTTATCATGTCTCCATGTTTCATGTAAGATAATCAAATCTATGTTATTTATACTATCTATAAATTCAGGATTTGAAGTCTTTAATCCAAAGGTTGAAGAGTATAATTCCTGAATATTTCAACTGCTTCCAAGTGAAAAAGATGCTATTCTCTAGTTTAAAAATGTAGTGCTTCACAACAAAGTATTCAATATGCAACCAAATCTAAATGAATTAAAGATTGTACTGTACTAGAGCAGATTTAAAATGTACCAAATGGTCGGTTTAACCTATTAACGTTGTGACAAAGTAGTAGATAATGTCTCTTAATTGATTTTGCTCTAAAGGAACCTTTGTTCTGGAAGCAACAGCAGCATAGGAGTCTCTCTGTGTGGGTGTATGCAGCTGTGGTCTAGGGAGCTGCTATTGGGTCTGGTGTAGCTGTTGAAAGGGGTGATGTTGCTGCTGCTGTTGGACCCAGTGTCTGGGTCCAACAGCTGATAGTGGGGATGCTCCTGGTGCTGCTGGGGGGACTGCTGGTCACTGTGGTTCTTCTGGTTTTGGGGAGGGGACCTTTGATGCTCCTGGGAAAGGTGAGGGAGAGGCTGAAGGCCTCCTTGGTGTTCCTGGTGGATGTGAGGGTACCTCTGCTGCTCCTGGAGAGGGTGAAAGTCTCTCTGGTGCTGCTGGTGGGTGTGAGGGTATCTCTGTGGTTCCTTGGGAGGCTGCCTTTCTCTCTGGTACTCCTAGAGTTGATGGAAGTCTCTCTGGTGCTGCTGGTGACTTTGAGGGTCCCCGTGGTGCTGTTGGTGGTTCTGGGGGTAGCGTTCGCTGTTCAGAGCTGTCTCTTTAATCTTTTTGGCAAAAAGTTTTACTCCTCTGTTGTTGAGATGGATGTGATCATGCAGATGTTGGTCACTTATTCTGCTGTGTTTTGCTCTACTCACATTAGGGAGATGAGTACAGCTCCTGGTGATCTCTGAGTTAATAGTGTAAATAATGATTTGGGGAATACCTGAGCGAGGAAGTAATGTGGATATCATTACTTTTGAAGTTCGGAAGTTCTCGATGGCTCTTTTTGCCAGCTGCCATAGTACTGTGGGAATATCACCATTTCGTCTGGTGAGATCATTTGAGCCAGTGTGGATGAGGATATGTTCTACACCTGTAAACTCTCCACTGGACAGGTGTTCCATGGCCTTCTCTGTGGTGGGGCTCCAAAGTTTCACAGATTTCTTCTCTGGGAATAGATGTACCATATTGATGTGTTTCCCATTGGAGTCACAGAGGAACAAAATTTCTTTGTGTGTAGGCTTGCTGGATCTGTTGTTAGGCTTGTGGTCAGCAGAGAGATCTGGGGACTTTGGAGGGGTACGTAGGCAGGAAGAATGAGGGGTAGGGGGTATTGAGGAGGCTGGGGGTTTGGGAGCTTTGGGAGGATTGATTTCAGATGGAGGGGAGATGGAATCTGAATAGCAGGATGTAGGAGGAGCAGTAGAGTTTATGGGTTGGTGGTGAACCTCTTTTTCTAGTGCTGGTCTGGTTCTGCTCTGTTTGATGTTGGTGATTTCCTCTCTGAAGCATCATTCTCAGTGATTGGTTATCCTCCTCCAGCTCTCTGATGGCCTGTTGTAGTTCTCTGATTTGGTCTCATTGCTGAAGAATCAGAGTGTGGGTCTCATTGTTCGGTTGATTATTGAAGATTTTCTGATTCAGGCTGGTCATAGTTTTCTCTCTGAACTCCATGAATTCCCTCTCCAACACAGAGTCCTTCTTTGATAGTTTTTATATTGTTGGTGAATCTATGAGTGGACTCAGGAGAGAGAGTAACTGAAGGGTTGCTGGATATGATGAAGCTCTCTGTCTTGTTTGTACTGTCTGCCACTGAATATGTTGAGCTTTCCTTCG
This sequence comes from Diplodus puntazzo, assembly GCA_963678695.2. NCBI lineage: Eukaryota > Metazoa > Chordata > Actinopteri > Spariformes > Sparidae > Diplodus > Diplodus puntazzo. The sequence continues at coordinate 27,419,641 of OZ023175.1, read as the reverse complement.
CTTCCTTTTCAGCCTCCTCTTTCATTTTCTGGAAATTATTTTGAAAATTGTCCAGACAGTTTTCAGATCCTTGGATCATGACTGTACCATTATTGTATATATTAATGGTAAACACTGGGCAGGTTTTGTCTTTATCTTCATAAACCGTAATCTGTCTTCCTTTGCTGATACCATTCTTCTTTATATGCATGAAGGCTTCGGTGAAAGTTGAATGCCATGCTTTTGGGTTATGTGTGAAGAAAAGAAGGTTGGACTTTACCTTGCCCTTTTCTGTTATTGTAAAGTCTGCTATAACTGTCTCAGGTGACTCATGTAGGACTTTCAATTTGAAGGTGTTTTTGGCCAGTTTTTGGCCAGTTGTGATGTGGCTTGGATACAGTATCTCACAGCCTTGTATCATTGTGGCTGACTGACTGTATTCTCCTTGGTGCAGCTTTCCTTGCTTTTCTCGGTTATTAACTTCAGTTATCTTCAGTTAGTAGGTTAGCTTACTTGGACTGGTCCTCTCAGGCTGATCAGACAGTGTTCTGTGGCAGTTATTGTTGGTTGCTAGCTAACTGGCACTTAGCTGACAGATGCAGTTGCACACCCTTACTCCCAGTGTTAGGAATATTTGGAATAAATACCTGTATGTTTTTTTCAGGAATAAAAGGCAATTGCTTGGTCTATTTAACAGGCCTGTAATTTTCGTTATGCATTATTTGGTATTGTTGTTTAATAATGCAAAATTATTTTTTATTAGATTACTCGATCAATCAATGGAATAATCGGTAGAATACTCCATTTTAAAATATTCGATAGCTGCAGCCCTATTTGAGGTTAGTTATTGGTTTTGCTCATAGAATGGATTGGTTCTTTTTTAAAGCTGCATTTATCGATTTCTTAGCCACATTAAAAAGTTTACCTATCTACACAGTTAAAAAGTCATCTTCTTCTTCTTCCTCTAGAGAAAGCTGATTCAGAGATTGTTTTCCATGTACGAAGAACAGGGCCAGAATTGTGTGACTGACAGAGATGATGAACGGACTGAAGACAGAAGAGGACAGGTGTGTTTATGGAGTGTGTGTGTGTGTGTGTGTGTGTGTGTGTGTGTGTGTGTGTGTGTGTGTGTGTGTGTGTGTGTGTGTGTGTGTGTGTGTGTGTGAGCGAGTGAGAGTGAGAGTGAGAGACAGAGAGAGAGTGTGTGAGTGTGATTGTCTCACCTGCAGGTCATGGCTACAGGAACATGTGAAATGAGTGGGAGGGGCGGGTGTGCTTCTGGGCAGGTAGGGACCTCCCTTAGCCATGACCACGGCATGGCTAGTCTGATGGGCACACACACATGCATGCGGGTGTGGGCACGAACAAACAGACAAACAGAAACGTGTCCCGAGAGACAGAAAGGCGAATGAGATGAAATGAAATGCCTCAATCTGTTTAATGAATAATACATGGAAACTTTGATGCAATAACTGCTCCATACAGTAGACCACTTCAAAATATTCCAAAAATCTGGAGGTTTTTGAAATTTGAAGGACCACATTCACACCTGAATTGACATGTTCATATGTTATCTGGCTAATGACATCTGAACATTGGCCTTTCCATTTTACCTGTAGGCTGTTGCCCCAGTTAAAAGTACTTTCAATCTTAGAATGTTTTGCTGATAAAAATAATCTGTGAGGAGTGGTCTCATTTCCCTGCCTCATTCATTGTATTGTATCTGTAACTAATCAACCGACCAGAGTATACAATTTGTTTCCCGTTTACAATGCCAGGTGCATGCTCAGTTAACATGAACAGCCATATGAGTTTTCAAATATGATGTATGGATGGATATTAATTCTGAAACTGTCCTAAAACGCTTGTGAAGCCAAAACTTCTTGATCAGCCACTTGTGGTTGGCTGCAGTACAGGGCACCAAATCAAGCCCCTCAGTGTTAGCCTATAGGGCATGGGTCTAACTAAAAACTGCAAGGACACATAAAATTCATTGGTTTCTGTCATTTTGGGTCGTTTTTATCACTCTAATGTTTGTACAAGTGTTTAATTTTCCGAAAATGTAGTATCTTATTCTATAAAAATAGGACAAAATGTTACGATTGAGCTGCCGGGTGTATTGGCGGAACTCGGTATATCATGTATATCAACCACATGCTGTTAGTGGCTTGGCAATGCATAGATGCATAACAGTGTATATTTAGATATTGTTATATATTGGCTAAATTTGTGCATTACAAAATTTGAACATAATTTAAATATTAAAAATGATAAGGAAGGAAATTCGAACGGGATTAGTGAGAAAGATTGACAGCACTTATAGGAGCCTTGTAGAGTTTTGTGTTTACATTCCAGTCACCAACAACTCCATGTTTGTATTGGCGAGGTGGAAGAAATGTGTTAAATGTATGACACAACGCATTCTGCAAGCATTAGGGTTCTGTATCCAGACACAGATCTTAGTACCATCTGAAAATGGGGACTAAACATCTCATATTCGGCCTTAAAAGTTACACGCCATGATATATATGGGCTCATTTTCCAGCAAACTTTTTCAAGCAATCACTGGAGCACTATTCAAGCACTATTTAATAAAGTTGGTTAGGGTTAGGGTAAGTAAAGTAAAAAAAGAGGCAAAAAGACAAGAATGTTTTTGAAGATTATCTGAAATGCCACTAATATGTGTTTTTTATTTTGAGTGCTGCAGCTGCCTGTATTATCTGAGCAGCAGTTGCCTATAGTGCAGAGCTGCTTATAGTACAGTAGCTGCGATGACCCAATTTCCCCACAGGAATCATTAAAGTTTCATCAATCAAATTTCCAGCTACAGCAGCCACACTGGTTGTGATTTCTCCTTTTGAGTGGTTACCTTTGCAGCGATGGCAGCTGCGGTGATGTGGGAGGACCCATGCTGGTGATGGTGGTGGTTGTGTGCATGTCGACCTCTCCTCCTGTCTTCCTCCTCATCCTCCTCTTCCTCACACTGGGTGCCACGCTCCATGGTGTGCATGTTACTGTGTGTGTTGGTATGTGTGTTGGCCAGCAGAGGAGAAGGGGAGGGCAGCTGTTCCAGAGCTGCATGTGTGGCTTTTACCCCGACTGTGGCTTCGCGCAGCAGGTCAATAGCATGGGGCAAAGCAGGCAGGATGAACTGAAAACACTCCTGAAGAAAACCACACAGAGCACTTTCAAATTGCTACCAAAGATATTACATGAACAGTAAGAGGAAGCTTTGACCTAGTCATTTATCAATGCTCTAAGGACTAGCAGGAGTATTCAGACTATTTCTCTTTCACAACTTTTTTCAAATGTTTTTATGTTGCATTGTTATGCTAAATTCATTAAAACTCACTTTTTAGTATTCTGACCCTTTTCTATGACAAACCTCAATTTAGCTCAGGTGGCAATTTTTCTTTACCATCTTTGAAATGTTTTCACATCTTGACTGGAGTCCAGCTCTGGCAAATTAAGTTGATTGGACTTGATTCGGACAGGCACACACCTGTCAGGCCTGGCATCAGGCCTGCAAGCTGACAATGCTAATCGAAGCCAAAAAACAAGCCATACGGTTAAAGTTACTGCCTTTGAAGATCCGACACAATCAAAATAATGTCTGCTGCATTGACATTAGCAAGAGCGCAATTTCCTCCATAATTCTTAAATGGAAAAAGTTGGAACTACCAGAAGTCCAATAGCCAAACCAAACCAATCAAGGAAAATGGCCTTGGTGAAGAGGTTACCGAGAGCCTGATGGCCACTTTAGCTTTTAGTTTCAACGGGAGTGGCCAGACAGAAGCATCTCCTCAGTGAAAGACACATTAAATCCTTCTTTAATTATGAAGAAAATACCCCAGAATACGCAGACTGTGAAAAACAAGATTCTGTGGTCCAAAACCAAGATAAAAATGTTGTTTCACTGGCATAGGTGCTTCAACTAAGTACTGAATTAAGGGTTAGAATACTTATCAGTACCTTTATGACATTTTTTAGCTCATTGTTCTGGCTTTTAGGCCAGTAAACTTAAGATCAAGGGCTGATATAATCAGGCCAAAAACTCTCACACACTGCTCACCTCACTTACAATCAAGAACTCATTTTAATAACCAAGTCATTATAACAAAACTTTGTTATTAAAAATGAATTCTTGACTGCAAGTGAGGTCAACAGTATGCTGGAGATTTTGCTATGATTTTGTCCTACAAACTTTCAACTTCACCAGAAAAGCTCAGATAAACTCACACTACACAACCTGCTAAGGACAACAACCAGAGGTACAATGAGAGTGCATATCAAGCCATCGTTAATGAAGTGACCAGTGAAACAACTCAAAACGAATGCTAATTTTTCTCCATGCCTGCTGGTTGTTTTATAATATCAGGATATGTCAGTAGGGCTGTGAATCTCTGGTAATCCTATAATTCAATTTAATTCTTGGGAGTGTGATCTGATTGAGCATCAGTTCAAACTTTTCTCAATGTGTATTATCAATTGAATGAATAGAAAAGGGAGCCCTATTTTCAGACTTTTGCTCCAGTTTACTGTGTACTAAACCATAACTTGGGGATCTTAATCTGCTGAAATACGATATGAAACACAACTGGAAATGAAGATAAACAATCGGCAGCCTTTTGATGTGAAAACAGCAATAACTAATTAATTAATTAATTATTTAATTAATTAATTAATTAATCTGAAAGCATGCATGTGTGCACCATTGTGAAGACATTTTGAATCATGGGAGACAACAAAATAAGGAGGTGTGTTCTGCTGTGTTTTAAAGTCCAGCAGTAAAAGCAGCCTGTGTGCGGTGTGTGTGTTTGTAAGATTGTTGTTTGTTGTTTACGTCACGTCATAACATTTCATGACAGCATAAAAAGTGTTCACAAACATGTGGCCTGCCTAATGTTCGTCTTGCAAAGGTAATTATCCAGTCATAAAATAAAGAAATACTTGCAGCCAATGCCTTGTTTGAAGATGAACTTCAAGATAACTCTAGCCTGTGCGCACTTAAATTGTCCAGTGCTGCACTACAAGTGCAGTTTAGACCCTACAGTTTTGGTTCCATCAACATCACGATACTAATTAACATTCAGAAAGATTTTTGACCATTGTTAAAACATTCTGAATCGTGGGAGATAAGAATGACAATTGTCATGTGAATATTTTTTCTCCCGCCCCTGTATGTCAGTATTGTGTTTTCAACTTGTTCCACCGCTCTCAATTGGCATACAACTTTAATTTGAAATGTTTTTAAGTTGTAAGGACCATTTCAAATGGAGCAATCCACTATTTTTTTGTCCAGAATTGCCTAGCGTATAGCAATGATAAAAACACCAATTTAATTTAATTTAAACACTGTGGTTAAATTACATAAAATCAAATTTTCCTTCTAATAACTTTTTGGTCCCTAAAATTGATACCATGCACAGAATAACATAAAAATATATTCTAAAGGTAGGACAAAGCAATGGTTTGCAGTCCCCATAAAGTCTCAAGTCCAAACCACATAGTCCTTAAAAAGTGATTATGCATTCTTTACCAAATTAAATTTAACTTCAAATGCTATTACATTTGGTAGGCCAGGTACTCGTAATAAATAATAGATCAATAAACTATTTTATTCCTAGTCTAGTCTCCTAAATCTAGTCAAGACATAGTAGATTAAAACACAGTTAAGTCAAATAATCCTACCTGAGAGCCCTTCTTGCTCCCTGGCAGGTTAATGATCAGAGTTTTACCACGTATACCACACACTGGCCTGGAAACAATGCAGTAGAAAGGAGATTAGTACAGAGACAATATCACATCACAAATCTGGTTAAAATGACACAGATTAGCACTATACCCTCTGGTGAAGACAGCAAGTTTAACTAACTGACAATGAATTAAATAAGTCTTCACCTGGACAGCATGCCTAGAGGTGTGACGTTCAGTGATCCCATCAGCATGGCCAGCGCCATGCCCGGAGCCTCTCGCTCAATCACCTCCCTGGTGGCCTACAACACAAACACCAGAACTCCATTAGTTACATGATTTAAAGTGAAACTCTCGCCAAAAAGTAACCGAGGCTTTATTTGCGATTAAATATGAGTCAAACCTTCGTGTAAAAGCATAATTACGACGAAGGCGTAAGAGAGTAGGAGAGTAATGGTGAACCGCTTCTCAAGCCTGCCTGTCAGGTCGCACTCAGGGATCGACACTTTTTGTCTGCCATGACAGCCGCGCACCGGATAACATACCCGAAAACGCAACTACGGTAAATCTTAAAAAGTGAGTCTTTCGTCGTAATTATGCTTTTACACGAAGGTTTGACTCATATTCAATCGCAAATAAAGCCTCGGTTGGTTTTTGGCGTGACTTTCACTTTAAAGCACTTTATGCCCCAAAGAATTTTGAAAAATGTATAATAAATACATGTTCAGGCATGGTTTGCTTGTTTAGTCTCCAAATGTCCAGTTTGTATCATGGCAATAATTAGGTTTTGCTGTCGGTGGCTCTCTTTGTTTTTTACCTCAGGTGTAACATCTCGTGGTGCAAAGCCAGTTCCTCCAGTAGTGAGAATGAGATTCAGCTCCAGTTCATCACACCACTCCAGAAGAGTTTCCTGTACATATGTAAAACACACACATAAGTTTACAACTGCACCATGTATTAACTTACCTGCAACATTGAGTGCCCAATTGGCAGCTGCAATGGATGAACACACTTTCCTTTAAAGAAACATGTGGGTTTGAACTCCAGTGATGACAAACATCTGCCCTGCTCAAATGCCCCTACCAGCTCCAAGTTGCTGCTCCTTGTCTCAAGGAATATATTTCAACTTTTAACCATAGACACAGCCATATTAATTCTCAGTCAGTGGCCAAAAAAGCACTGAATTGAAGAATAATGACTGGCTAAGTGTTGGATGATAGATGGATGGTCACCGCCAACTGCTAATAAAACTTGTGAGCCAGACAAGCAAAGATTCAGGAGGAATTTGTCACTGTTTTCATTCAGTGTTGAGGCACCATAGGTTGTATCTTGGTTATCAAGTGTGTCTTCTTCTATGACAGATAAAAATAAATTAACAGATAAAAATAAATTAAAATTAAATTCATTTCTTTAACTCACTCATTAAGTGAACTACTGTAAGTCTAGACTGTTTTCAAAGCATACTGTTACATATACCTATGAGTGAATGGCAGTGATGTTGCTGCTAGTGAATTCAAAGCAAGGACATGTACCTTGATTTCATCGATCTCATCTGGAACGATCTTGTAGGCTCCTATGACTCCTCCGAGCCTGCATAATGTGACAAAGATATGGAAAGTTTAATGTAAGTGTACCTGCATGTGTTCATTGTATTTGTCAATGTGTGTGTGCAGACCATAGACACTGTGCAGACTCACAGAGAGGGATCATGGACAAGGTCCTTCAGGTTGACTCCACTCCTGTCCTCAGCTAAGTTCTTGAAACAGCTGTCACTGACTGATGAGGAGAGAGATTTAAGTTACATAACAGAACAAATCTGACAGGATCTGATGCAGACTTTACTGAATATATACTGTATTTAAAACTAGAATTCACACTTAACAGTTGACTCCTGCCTCACATCGATTATAATCATATTAGCCATTTTCACCCAAAGCTCATGCCTGCAGCTCTAACTAATAACTGTTACAGCAAGCCCAGCTAACAGCCAAGATCTGAGGGGGTGCTGTCAACTTTGCCATCCAACTCTGAGAAAGTTGTGTGCAGCAGAGTCAATAAATGCCTGATCTGTAAAATGCTATGTGAAAACAATATAACTGCAGATAACAACAAACATGTAAGGCACTGCAGATGGATAAATGTTTCGTTTTTGTAATGTTCTACTTTGTAGACTGCTGTAGCCTGCTTGTTGGAAGGACTTTCTGAATATGAGGGGAATTTAAATGATGGAAAAGTAGCCATGTAGAGCAATATAGATAATTAATGATGCCACACACTGAGATGCATCTCAATGCATCGAGAATCTTTTACATTCGAATCGCTGAAACCTGATTTGCAATCAAATCGAGTTGTGAGGCCAGTGCAGATTCCCACCTTTAGTTTTCATCCATGTTTGCCCAGACAAATACGTGCAGTGAATACTTTGAAGGAATTTAATTAAAAGGTAGTAAGCATATTTCTTGGTGAAATGCCAGTCATCACTGTGTACATTCCAGGGAATAATTTCCAGTGAGAAACATGCTGTCTTCACTTAGAGATAGGGGTGGTGAAAAAAATCGATTATTGATTAATCGCGATTATAATATTGATGATTATGAGTCGATTATTAAATCTCCAAAGATCGATTTTTTAAAAAAAAATGTTTTGTTTTTTTTTTCCAAATTGTAATACAAGGAGTCCTCCTCTTACTGGCTCCCGCTACATGGTCCACAGTCTGGAGCCAAGATATGTTATTCCATCCCGGAGCTTTTTCACGCCAAATCTTTACAAGGAGACAAAGCTTTCCGTACAAGAGTCCCTCAACTCTGCTCACAGGGTAGCAATGACGTGCAATGCCTGGACATCCAGAGCTACAGTCTCATACATGACCGTTACAGCTCTATGTCAGCAGTTAATGGAAGCTAATGTCCTACGTACTTCAGACGAGAGCTATGGATGATAGCCACACAGGCGAAAAATAAGTGTGAGTTTCTCAAAGCAATGGCAGATGAGTGGGAAATAGAGAAACACGACCTGGTTCTCGTCGCCAACAATGCTTCTAACATGAGTCTGGCTGCTGAGCTTGGCAACTTTCTTTTAACAGTGAAAGACTACATTTAAAACAAAATAAAAAATAATAATTTGGATATTACAGTTACACTATACAATATTGAAGGTGCTGTAAGGTGTTACTCAAAAAAAAGTACAATAATTCAGCAGCTGACTGATGTTAAATGGAAGATCAATAATCAAATCGATAATCGCTAATAATCAAAAATCGAATCAATAATCGTTAATAATCGAAAATCGATTTGCAATCGAACCGAGACTTCAATAATCGGAATTGAATCGGGAAATTGGGCTGATTAACCACCCCGACTTAGAGACTATTTTCACAGAGGAATTAAGAAGACTGAAGGAGAGCTTCATCACATGTTGCAACAACAATTACCTTAAGCACAATATCAACTACAAAATCAACTACGAAATCAAACCAATGAGGTGGCGTGCAACTGCTGTATGGCTATTATAGTTCACATTCTTCCTTGTAAGGGTGCTGAACAGTGACAACACAAGTGTTTTTGTAGAACATTCTTATGTCATAGTGAAGTTGACCTTTGGCCTTCTGGATCGTCATCATCTTACCCATGCTTATCACAACTGTATGCCATGACAGCAGGGTAGCACCAGCTACAGTTTTTCAGTTATGTTCCAGCAGTAACATAGCAGATTGAAATACCTTTCAATCTGCTATGTTACTATGTTATTACTATAACAGCAAAAAGCATCAGAGCATTTTTCTGTAGCACAGCAGAAGATAGTGCTGTGGAATTTTGAGTCTGCTGAGCGTTTCCTGCTATGTTTGTTACCTAATTTGTGAGAACCACTACTGCATTTATATATAGTAGTTGTTACTGCTAACTGTTAACAATGAAATACTACTTAAGATGACATGTATTGAAAATTGAGAAAAAAAGATTTTAGGTAAATCTATTGAAAATTGGAACAAAGCTTCAGCAGGAATCGAATAGCCAGCTTGACAGCAAATCAGTGGTTTAGTAGAGAGTAGTGCTGTACACAATGCTGCCTTTTCATGCATAGTACCAGGGTTAGCTTAGAGAAAATGTACATCTACATTAATCACTTTGAGTGTCCAGAAAAGCAATATAGAAGTCCAATGTATTATTATTATTGTTATTATTATTATTATTATTAATTAATTAATTTTAAAAAATGGTTTAGATGTGTCAGCCCTGAATGTCGCTTCTATCTCTTCTGCAGTGTCAGACCATTTTCTTAATACATTTGAAGTGTCATTAGCTTGTCCTTGTACTCATGACACAAATGTTTTTACCTTCTGTCATATCAGCCCAGCAATTTTAGTAACACTCAGTGACAAAGACCAGAATGCAGGAAAATGGTAATCAAAATTTGAAGTTTAGATAAAATGATGATAGTTTACTTAATCATAAGCATGGTCTTAATGCTGCATGAAAACAAAATATTTCTCTGGCATAATTCAAAAACAACCTGAGATATCACTTTGACACTGTGGCTAAACTTAGTCGAAAACCACAGCCTGCGAGCTGTGCAGCCTTCTTAGATTTCTTTTGCTAAAATATTGCATAAAAATTAGGAGATTAGATTCAAACTTCATGACTTCTTCTTCTCTAGCTTCCTCAGCAAATTTGATGACATCCTTATGCTGATTCCCAGTAAGTCTCAGCTCTTCACATTGTTGAAAGTATCTATCTTGAGACACTGTCTAAACTTGTCTGAGCCCCAAAACCAAATACATGCCTCCTGGACCCCCTACAGGCAAAACTGTTTAAGGATATTAGGCCATCGCTGGGACCTACAACGCAATATGCATCACTTATGACTGGTGCTGTCTCTGCTAGATTTAAGACTGCTGCAGTTAAGCCTCTACTTTAGAAACCACAGCTTGGCCTAGGGTTCTCCAGAGTCTTAGAAAGAGTTGTGTCTTAGCAACCTTCTGGCTACCTAATTACTAATAATCTTTTTGAACCTTCAGGCTCTGAAACCTTCAGCTTTTAGAGCTTGGCTGATCTATTAGAAAGAACAGAATGCATTTTTTTTAATAATATTACTTCAATATTTACTAATATGAAGTATAGGGTTCCTCAGGGCTCTGCTCTTTGCCCAACTTTCTTATTTCCACTGTTAACAATCTTGGTGTTAAAGTTGATTCTGACATCTCTTTTCACATTTCACCACCTATGCAACATTTCTAAAATTTGGTCTTTCCTGTCCATTGCTGATGCAGAGACCCTAATTCCTGCCTTTGTTTAATCTAGACTGGATTACTCTGATGCCTTATTTTCGGGTCTGCCATGTGAGAGCAACAAAAGTTTGTTAGATTGTTTGCCCGCACTAATAAATGTGATTATATTACACTAATCCCAGTCTCGCATCATTGCCTCCCTATACATGTCAGATCAGACTTCAAGGTGTTGCTTGAGACCTACAACTACTACTGTCCTTTGGTAGAGTTCCCAGAGTTAAAAGGAAGTCAGCTGGCTGCAGAGCTTTTTCCTGTTGTGCCCCCTTCCTCTAGAGCAAGGCTCTCTACATACGTCAGATAATCTGGCTCTATTGAGGCCTTCAAATTTAAACTCAAACTTACTTCTGTGACTTAACCTTTATTTAGTCCTTGACTTCAACTGCTTGCTTCTAGTACCTTCTAAAGTGGGTCGGTCTCGGTGAGTCTCTTAACTGTAGTATTTAAGTTCATGTTGTCCTGCCGATGAGAATCTTTTTATTTCTGATAAACACTGCATTCCTCTAACTTTTGTTTTTTGTTTTCTGTTAACTCAAGCTGCAAGCTGTGCCACTCTCTCACTCCCCTCTCTCTCTAGCTTTCTCTTCTTCCTCCTTCTCCTCCTCACATTTCATTTAGGCTTGTTTCTGCTGGACCATGGCCCCCCCAGGAACATATTTTTCTCCTGGCTCCCACTGCCTCACATATTGACTGATCTTAATCATCATACCCTTGGCTTCCATGAATCATTGCTCTTTTCTGTTTTACTATATACATATATGTAGATAGTATGAATAGATAGAATGCAACAATTTTACATTCTGATGGGTTTTTTTGTGCTAATTATCTTTCTGTGGTCTGTCCTCTTTCAGGTCACCAGAGAGGAGGTGCATCAGAGCCGCATCAATCTGTCCTCCCTCTCCGCACCTGTAACTTTCACACAGTTGATGATGGGGAGAATTGGTGCATGATTCCCGCACTGAAAGGGCAGTGTGAATAGGGCTAGTGTCTCCTATGGTAGGGGGCACGTTGGCTGAACAGAGCAGAGTTTCCCTCTACGATAAGTTTGTGACTAGTTTGTGAAATACACAATGACTCCATATGACTTGTCCATGAGTCATAACCTGCTTCGTTGTGTTGGTCATGCTCATCTGTTTGTTATGTTAGCCAGGTAAATTTAGGCTTGCCTAGCTTAATATTTGTGCAGGCCAGCCGGTGAGAGGGAATAGGGAACAATTGTGCTTAGTGAAATGCGTTGCTGGCCTGGAACTAAACAAATAGCGTAACGGTAACGTCCCAATCCTTGACTCTTCTGCAACAACCGAAATGTCACTCTTATTGACCATAATTTCACATGCCATATAACATTAACCTCAAGACTAAGCACAGTAACGGACATAGTCGAATTCCTTTGGAACTTAAGGCAGTTAATACTAGTCAAAATAACAAGGGTTTTGGAAAATTTTATTAATTTCTATTGAAGGATGAGTCACAGTCAGAACTTCAGGGCCACGCTGGAGGAATCTTTAAAAGATCCTGAAATTTAATGATACTGTGTGTAAACAAATGGGAATTCTTGAAATATTAAGTTAAAAAATATTCAACATCCTCTACAAAAAAATAGACTGTTATGGCTAGAAAATAAGAAAAGGATTTAATAAAAAATTAAAATGATGGAAATGCATAACCAGCTTGTCCCATCCGTTTTCACAAGTCTAAGTATATCTGATCAAAGGCTAAGTGGATAGATGAATGAGAACAGAACACTTACTATGGTTTCAAAATAGAAAAAGGATGTCAAGACAGGAATGCCATTAAAACACGACTGATATTGAAGAAGGTGCTGATCCCAAAACAATTTCTGATTAAAAATGTTCTTTCTATCACCATTTGTATAGAAACTCATACTCTGCACATGACTATTAACATTTTTCTAACTGATACCCACACTGGTTATTGTGATGCAGAAATAATTCATGAAGAATTAGATAATGCACTCAATCGATTACAATGCCTATGCGGCGTAACCACAAATTGTAACTAGGGCTGTCAAACGATCAATTTTTTTAATCGCGATTAATCGCATTTTGTCCATAGTTAACTCGTGATTATTCGCAAATTAATCGCAATTTTTTTTGGCACTTTCTTTTCTGTTCTAAATGTACCCTAGTGTATTTTTTTCATGTTCTTAATACTTTTAACAACATAAGAAAGGGCAAATATGCTTGCATTATGAAAATGTTTATTCAACACTTCAAATCATGCAGGAAAATAAATCCAGGGTTGTCTGCTTTTGGCGAGGGGGGGCGACGGGCTCTCTGCATCTGCCGTCTGTTTGGCTTGCAAGTGGTGTCCACTGAGACTGCACGTTTTTCTTCTTCGCCTTTTTCACGCAGTGTGCTGCTTTCTGTCAGTCAGTATCACACTGATGATCGCCATGGCTCCGGTGCAGCAAAACAATAAAAAGTACGACTTGAAATTCAAACCTTCTGTCGTGATATATTCAGAGGAAAACTCGGGAGAAGCAGCCGCTAGACGTTTCTCTGTCGACCCCACGAGAGTGAGAGAAACGGAGCTTCAGCGTCTGTCCGAGGAGGACAACAGCAGCGGCAGGCTGCCTGCTGGAGGGAGGAAGAAGGCTAGCGAGGAGCCTGAGATAAACATGCGGGGATGAGTTATCAGCAAACGGGCATGCCACGAGAGAGTGTCCCGCAAAATGATCAGGGCGATGGCGAAACAAATGTCCGCCTTCTGCTTCTTCTTCTGATTCCCTTTCTTATTCTATTTCTTCTGCCACCCTCTGTATCAAGACTACGGGTGCCGCCGACGGCTGTAAATCATACAATGCGCTTTTTTTTAATATACTGAGCGTTAATCGCGCGTTAAAAAAATTAACGGCGTTAAGAGGACGTTGCGTTAACGCGTTATTAACGCGTTAACTTTGACAGCCCTAATTGTAACATTTTTGGTCTGAACGTAGGGAATTTCTACACAAGGTAAAAAGATCTTGGTGGGTATAGTCTTCCAATATATGTATGAATAAAGGTGTCATAGTTGTAATTCCAAAACCAGGTTAAAAAATCTAATCTAAATCACATTGTTAAACAATGACTATAAACTAGTATCAAATATATTCAATTCTTCTCAAAAAAGGTATACCTCAAGTCATCACTGAACCTATGTTCAGGTTTCTTTAATAGTAATCTAGTCAAAATAAAATCCATTTCATACGAGATATACTAGATTACAATGAACTGACTAAGGATACGGTTTTTATTCTATTTCTCAATTTCAAAAGCCTTTGGCATGCTTGAACACATCGTTATGATACATATTGTGAAGGCATTTGGTTTTTGGGACAGCTTCATAAAGCTCATTAATAACTGTGTTTCATTACCTCACAGTATCATGCCTTGTTTGATGTAGGGTTTGATTGAATGCATTTGGATTAGAACTCATAATGCTTCAGTTCCAAAGAACACAACCCTGTTCCTCAAATATGAACATCAGATTCCTTTTGCCATACAGAACATTAAACTCTTTAAAACTGTGAACTCCACTCCTGCAGAGTAGGGGAGAGGTGCTATGGACATTAATATAAAGATCAACACACCTGCCATTAGAGCATATCCACAAAGAGGAGAGGACATCTTCTTCTAACTTAAGAAACTTGACAATATATTATTTTGTGCCTTCACATACATACATGTCACAAACTGGCATGGTCCGTGCACAGCTCTGGAAAGGAAGGCAGGCTCTGCAGCAAGTGATTAAAGTGGTTCAGAACCTCATTGGTACCAAGCATCAGTGATATTTTCTTTTCTTTTCAGAAAAACAGCTGTTTAGTTGTGACTCAAATGTAGCTGTACTACATTAAAATGGTACAAACTGGAGCTAAGTAAAGCTAATTTGTCTCTACTGAAGGTGTACATGTTCAAAAGTAAGACATTTCCTGAATCAGCTCGCCATTGTAGATTTCCAAGAAGTTACTCAGAAGCATTATGCGGGAGGACTATTTTTGGTTGTGTATTAATTAGGGCTGTCAAAGTTAACGCGTTAATAACGCGTTAACGCAACGTCCTCTTAACGCCGTTAATTTTTTTAACGCGCGATTAACGCTCAGTATATTTTAAAAAAAGCGCATTGTATGATTTACGGCCGTCGGCGGCACCCGTAGTCTTGATACAGAGGGTGGCAGAAGAAATAGAATAAGAAAGGGAATCAGAAGAAGAAGAAGAAGCAGAAGGCGGACATTTGTTTCGCCATCGCCCTGATCATTTTGCGGGACACTCTCTCGTGGCATGCCCGTTTGCTGATAACTCATCCCCGCATGTTTATCTCAGGCTCCTCGCTAGCCTTCTTCCTCCCTCCAGCAGGCAGCCTGCCGCTGCTGTTGTCCTCCTCGGACAGACGCTGAAGCTCCGTTTCTCTCACTCTCGTGGGGTCGACAGAGAAACGTCTAGCGGCTGCTTCTCCCGAGTTTTCCTCTGAATATATCACGACAGAAGGTTTGAATTTCAAGTCGTACTTTTTATTGTTTTGCTGCACCGGAGCCATGGCGATCATCAGTGTGATACTGACTGACAGAAAGCAGCACACTGCGTGAAAAAGGCGAAGAAGAAAAACGTGCAGTCTCAGTGGACACCACTTGCAAGCCAAACAGACGGCAGATGCAGAGAGCCCGTCGCCCCCCCTCGCCAAAAGCAGACAACCCTGGATTTATTTTCCTGCATGATTTGAAGTGTTGAATAAACATTTTCATAATGCAAGCATATTTGCCCTTTCTTATGTTGTTAAAAGTATTAAGAACATGAAAAAAATACACTAGGGTACATTTAGAACAGAAAAGAAAGTGCCAAAAAAAATTGCGATTAATTTGCGATTAATCGCGAGTTAACTATGGACAAAATGCGATTAATCGCAATTAAAAAAATTGATCGTTTGACAGCCCTAGTATTAATATACATTTGGTATACTAGTATTTATTGAAGCAGCATAATTTGTGCAGTATGTCGCTTAAACTAATGCCATATCTAGCATATCAGCCTATGCGAATTGACTAGTAGAACCAATAGGCCTTATTCTTCAATTTTATTTGTATAAATGCAAATTAACTGTCCAAGTTGTTAAAATTGTATGGACCAAAATTATTAATATATGTTATAATATGTTATTATTTACCCATATATTCACCATTACTCAGTTTCATTGTTGCATTCATTGTTACACAATATGTGCTAAATGAAACTTTTACCAAATACAAGTCTGTGTAAGCAGCCATACTGAACAACTTTTGTAACCCCCATTTGAGCAAGGCTGGCACAGAAGCATTTCCAGCAGGTTGGAATGTTTCAATTAAGTTATTGTCAACACAAGAAAGCCTTTGATGTTTTGCCATTTATTACAAAATGTATAAAATTTTCAAAAATATTAGTGCAATAGTGGACATTAGAGGGCACCCTTTGTGAGGGGAAGGAATCTGTAGTCAAGACCATACACAGAATAGAAAATTAGAATAACAATACAAGGAAATACTATAGCAAAGTATGTACTATATGTTCTAGACTCACAAAGTTATAGTCCTGTGCAAACCTCTTTATCATGGGATGTGCAAAAGTTCAGTCGAGAGAATATGTGTCATGTAGGGGTCTAAAAATGTAACGATTAAAGTTAAAGTAGGACTACACAGATACTCCAATCACAAACACCAATCAAATCAATCTTAATGTACTTTGTGCCAGTTGATGGCATGATTTTAAAGTTATGAATCATGAGTGAGGCAGCTATGCTGCTACTTGATCACAGCATTTTCAAACTCTTGTAAAAGTAAAAGGTCAGTGCCAGAGATATGCCTGCCCTCTGCTTGTCAGGTAAAAATCAACTTTTGAGTTGTCATCAGTAGTAAACGTTTGTCTGATTGTTAATCATAGGTGTGGTGTTATACACTGCTAATAACTAGGTAGCAGAGGATACAGATAGTCAGGGACATCCAGCTCAGAGACTCTGATCATGGAGATCCAGACCACAGGATAGTTGTTCCTCAGGTCCAGGATGAGACAACAGGTGTGTTTTTATACACTGGGGTATAAGGAGATTAAGATAAAGATATACATAATAGTAAGGAAAATACATAAGATTCCCTGGTCTTCCCTGCTCTTTAATAACTTTAACTTTTATAGAATTAGCTTATTCTAATTTATAATAAAAAAATGAATGTCTATATGAAACAAAAAAATTGTATCGTATCGTATCAAATCGGAATCGAATTTTATTGAATTGTTCCAAAATAAAAAGTATTGTCCCTGAATCGTAGCGTAGCCCATGTATCTAGATACGTGTCACATCATCTTATAAGGGAGAGATGCACACCCCTAGTTTTACAGGATGATGGTCAAAGATGTCATCTTAATGTATATTGTAGAGACAGATGTCCACTTGTAGATGAGAAAGGCTGCAGATGAGAATAAAGGACAGGGTGGTCATTCATCACTGGTTCATCAGACAGCAACATGGTTTTCATAGGACATAGAGATTATAAAGTACAAATAACTGCGATCTTCAGCCACTTGACACTAACTTGTCACTGTCACTTGGTCCAGTGCTTTATAAAAGCAGGATCTTTCAGCTCGGCAGGCCTGGTCATTTCTTCATGGGTTGAGAAGTCAAACCTGCTCCTTGTTAATAGCTGTTACAAGAATTTCAGGATTTACTAACTGTATGCAATATCTATCAATGTCATTGCTACAGTTAGACGACGTAATAAATCTTGCAATGTCCTCAAATGTCTAGCATAGTTTCCCAACCAAAAATCTTGCCTCATCTTGTGACAGCAATGCCAATTGGTTACAATATGATATACTGAACAACATTATTTCAGTCCGTCTACTACTGGGTCCAAAAAATCACAATGTACAGTCATTGACAATTAACCAACTTAAAACTGTCAGCAGAGCAAGTTTAGGCACAACTCTATGAGACTGATGAACCTTCGACAGCTGGTCAAAATAAGACTGCTACCTTATAATCTTCACGTGTAGCCATGTGTATAAGTTTACCTCATGGCTGATTTTGCTCAGTTTTAGCAATGCAACAGTAACAACAAACAGTCATATCACGCCAACTATTACTGTTTGTGTTGTCATTAGACTAAAAATATGTTTCAGTAAACAGCAACATAAGATGTTACTTACCAGTCGAAAGAAATGTTGCAAGTTCAGCTTTTTACTTGCTCAGAGCCCTCTCCAGCGTCGGAAAGCTTTGGAGATATGCACTCTTGTTTAGCTTTTTTTTTTATGTAGATCTTTTTTTTACTGCAGACCTGGTTTCTCGCCGGGAGCTGTTTATTATGGTGATCAAAGTCATTTTTCTGGAGCGTCTGCATCATTTGTTCACTAACTAATTGACTGAGGCTTTAAACTTCTATGCGGTACCCATTCCTTCTGGCCAGCTTGACTTCTTCATACTTTCCTGCGGCAGACTAGAGGCTACAGGGCTCACTATTGCCTCTTGTGGAAGATGTAATACAAGAAGGCACAGCCTGTCCCTGGATGAAGTAGACATCTCTGCTATATGCTTTTTTAATCTTTCAAATTAAAATTATGTCCATATCCTACAAAATGCAACTCAAGTGAAATTGCACAAACCCTACATATAACCCTAAACTTGACTTATCTCTTTAGTTAAAATGTCTTCCCCATACATAATCAGTAGATGTGCCAAACAAGATGAAACACACATTCCCACACATATGCCAAATGAATAGGTTAGGAATTTGTCAGGAGGTTTAGGTTGTCAGCTGCATGGGCAGCAATGTTGGCTGCAGTTAGCCGAGATGCTAGCTCAACAAAACAATGACAGACTTCCAAGGCAGCTGCTGGCTCGGATCATCTTAGCATTGTTCTTACGTCTCTCTTTACCTTAACAAGGAGGCAGAAGGGCTACTACTGACTGCTGGCTGTTACACGATTATATATTGGTCCCGGTTCTCCTCTGCACGACTCAGAGGCCAGCATCAGCTGAGGTAATAAGGGAAGCTGCAAAACGAAATTCATTTCGCTTTGACGATGCGCCTTGCCATGTCACTGCTTTTAATAGCAACCAAACGCACGACTCGTTATTAATAAATCTATTTTTCTGTGGTAAGTGAAAACACAGACATTACAACCAAATTAAATTGCTGTCAGATGAACAATAACGGAAAATAATGAAAAGCATCCTCACTAGACGCCAACATATCGGATCTGTACAGGGACATGAATAATGCTGCAGATGTAGGCTCGGTAATGCTATATATATATATATATATATATATATATATATATATATATATATATATATATATATATATATATATATATGTGTGTGTGTGTGTGTGTGTGTGTGTGTGTGTGTGTGTGTGTGTGTGTGTGTGTGTTTCCTTGCGTGAAGGTGGCAAGACACAGCACAGCTGGATCGGAAGAAGGAGGTGGTTGCTTTCAAAATAAAAGCGCCATTTTTTTGTTAAAAAGTAATTTCTGCACATGCTCGCAAAGGGTGAGATCCCTAATTTTGAAAATCTTGACTGGAAATTGTCTTTGCTACTGTCTGACTTGACGCTAATTACAATGTCTCGTTGCATTATCGTGCAGCTATCTAACGTTAGTAAAAGACTAAATATGACAACCACGTTTCACATGTGAATACATTCGTTACAAACTTCAATACACAGCTGCAGATAATGCCGTTGTTAAGCATATTCAACATCTGTCCGACCTGAGAAATGGCAGGCAGCTAGCGTTGGAGCAATGACAGTCAACGGCACCGGTTAGCTTAGCATAGTAGCTAACGTTAGCTAGCTCGGCAGCGAAAACAGCTTGTATCGTGACACCGACGTTTATAGGCAACCGACGGTAAAACGCCACTGAGATGCATTAATGAAAAGCATTTTGAGCTATTTATGAAACAGTGAACTTACCCGTTAGAATCCCCACTCGGGTCTGATGGTCGTGGTTGGTGAGCACCATCCCGTCCGCCGCCATGTTTACAACCTCTGTCTGCACTGTGCCGGCACATAGAGTGTAGTGGATGTGCGGGCTGCTGCACCTCTGGAGGACAACTCTGTGTTTGTGAGCATGCATCTCTTTTGGTTTTGATTTGAAGCAAACACCCAGATAAACATTGGTTTAGAATGGAATATTGGGACTAGTTCCACGTGAGACTCCAAAATAACGGTGAGATGACCTATATGTAAAATACTGTATATTACATTGGCTTAATAGTGTCCAGTCAGTCATCAGTCGGTAGTAGTAGTTGTAGTAGAAGAAGATCATATGTTGGGGTTGTGGATATAATAAATACTAAATATAGCAACAGCTGTTGTCTACATTTAGTATTTTCAAGCAAAGTAAACATTGCAAACACAGGATTGAGGAGTCATCTTTCATCGAAACCCTTCTTCTCTGGGGATTCAAATATCTAGGGTTAAACACACACACACAAATATATATATATTATATATATATATATACACACACACAAAGTTTGGACACACCTTCTCATTTAATGTTTTTTCTTTATTTTCATGACTATTTACATTGTAGATTCTCACTGAAGGCATCAAAACTATGAATGAACACATACAGAATTATGTAGTAAACAAAAAACTGTGAAATAACTCAAACATGTTTTATATTTTAGATTCTTCACAATAGCCACCCTTTGCTTTGATTACTGCTTTGCACACTCTTGGCATTCTCTAGATGAGCCTCATGAGGTAGTCCCCTGAAATGGTTTTCCATCAGTCTTGAAGGAGTTCCCAGGGATGCTGAGCACTTGTTGGTCCTTTCGCCTTCACTCTGCAGTCCATCTCATCCCAAACCATCTCGACTGGGTTTAGGTCAGGTGACTGTGGATACCAGGTCATCTGGCGCAGCACTCCATCACTCTGCTTCTTGGTCAAATAGCCTGCAAAGGAGTGGTCAGAGAGTGGTCGGATAAGGCAGTTGGATGTCTGGGCGGTGTGTGGGGGGCCTTTACACAGCCTAGAGGTGTGTTTGGGGTCATTGTCCTGTTGAAAAATAAATGATGGTCCAACTTAAACGCAAACCGGATGGGATGGCATGTCGCTGCAGGATGCTGTGGTAGCCATGCTGGTTCAGTGTGCCTTCAATTTTGAATAAATCCCCAACAGCGTCACCAGCTAAGCAGCCCCACACCATCACACCTCCTCCTCCATGCTTCACGGTGGGAACCATGCATGTAGAGACCATCTGTTCACCTTTTCTGCGTCGCACAAAGACACAGCGGGTGGAACCAAAGATTTCAAATCTTTACTCATCAGACCAAAGCACAGATTTCTACTGGTCTAATGTCCATTCCTTGTGTTTCTTGGCCCAAACAAATCTCCTTTGCTTGTTGCTTTTCCTTGGTAATGTTTTTTTAGCAGCAATTTGACCATAAAGGCCTGATTCACACTCACATTCACCTCTGAACAGTTGATGTAGAGATGTGTCTGCTACCAGAACTCTGTGTGGCATTCATCTGGGCTCTAATCTGAGGTGCTGTTAACTTGCGATTTCTGAGGCTGGTGACTTGGATGAACTTATCCTCAGCAGCAGAGGTGACTCTTGGTCTTCCTTTCCTGGGGCGGTCCTCATGTGAGCCAGGTTGGTCGTAGCGCTTGATGGTTTTTGTGACTGCACTTGGGGACACATTCAAAGTTTTTTTGCAATTTTCCGGACTGATTGACCGTCAGTTCTTAAAGTAATGATGGACTGTCGTTTCTCTTTACTTAGCTGATTGGTTCTTGCCATAATACAAATTCTAACAGTTGTCAAACAGGACTGTCAGCTGTGTACCAACCTGATTTCTGCACAACACAACTGATGGTCCCAACCCCATTAGGAACGCAAGAAATTCCACAAATGAACCCTGACAAGGCACACCTGTGAAGTGAAAACCATTTCAGGTGACTACATCTTGAAGCTAAATGAGAGAAGGCCAAGGGTTTGCAGTGCTGTCAACAGAGCAGCGGGTGGCTACTTTGACTAATATAGAATATGAAACATATTTAGAGTTACTTAACACTTTTTTGTTTACTACATAATTCCATATGTGCTCATTGATAGTTTTTTGATGCCTTCAGTGAGAATCTACAATGTAAAAGTCATGAAAATAAAGAAAAAACATGAAATGAGAAGGTGTGTCCAAACTTTTGACTGGTAGTGTATATACATCCAATGAAAAAACATTTCTTTCATTTTCTTTTTTTTGTGATTTCCTCCCTATTTAGGGTTTTTTTAAAAAAAAAAAAAAAAAAAAAAAACATCTTACAATTTGTCCCTAATGACAGTCTCCCAAAAACTGCTGGAAAGATATTATATATTAATATTTTTTCCACGTTAAAAGAGTCAGTCTTTTAAAACTACTTTAGCCTGAAATATACATATCAAATATTAATTACATTTTGGGGATTTTAACCATTTACAGGCCAGTTTGTTTACATAGGTCCACTGTTTTTTATCAAAAAAATATTTCAAGGAGTATTTGATTATTATTATCATTATTAGGCCCTGAGATGGGTCAATGATTGGCAGCAATACTGATTTTGATGCATTGTTTTTTTCTTTTTTTTACACAACTCCACAGTTTTTAATTGAACAAAAAAACACAAAATGCATTGATGCATCTTCTGAGAGAGTGTATGTGTCTGGGTGTGAGAGTCCAGGGGGGTATTCCAGAAAGCAGATTTTGTGAAAACTCTGAGTTTGTTAACCCTGAGATGAGAGTTTTCAGTTCCAGAAAGAGAGGTAACTTAAACTCTGGGTCTGTTACTGCGGTAACTTACTCTGTGAAGCTAACCTGCTCACTGGCAGGTTTACCTGAAGAAACCCTGAGTCTGACGGAGCTGTCTGACAGCGGCTGTCCTTTCCTTCTCAGTCTGATCATGTTGAAGCAGAAATAATTCACATAGTTTTACACCAGGAGGAGAATTTAGATTCATTTAGATGTGCTCTCACTCCCTGACGAGGACTGAACCGAACAGCAGACCGCTTCTCATCAGTCCGTCAT
Organism: Diplodus puntazzo; assembly: GCA_963678695.2. Lineage (NCBI taxonomy): Eukaryota > Metazoa > Chordata > Actinopteri > Spariformes > Sparidae > Diplodus > Diplodus puntazzo. The sequence goes on along the minus strand of OZ023175.1, from coordinate 27,396,660 downwards.
TTATATTCTCCGGCTGCACAGCGAATATCAGGCTACACGTCATCGCTGACGTGCTCTCAGATCTGAACAATCCCCTTAGGGTTTTTTTTTTGTTTTTTTTTTTAAATCACTTCGCAGGTTAATCAATTACCTTCCAGCAGCCAGAGAAAGAGAAATAACTCACATTTCATTTGGCTTTCTATATTTCCCACAGATAACTGCAAAAGTAACCATCAGTAATTTCAAAGTACGTGTTTCTAGTTTGCTGCCGCATTGAGTATAAGATGAAATGACTTCAAGTTCAATCTGTAGACAGTAAGTGTGTGTCTGCCTCTAATGTTGTGTCCTGGGGTGAGTGACGCCCTCAGCCTGTGGTCATCCAACGACCTGACTCAGGACCAGCTCCTCTGCCTCTGTTGGACGTGGTGGAGGTGAGCACCACTTCATGTTCAACTACTCAGCAGGATGTTAGGACACAGATTTGTGTTAAATATTATCTGTTGGTGGTAAAAGCTACTACAAGTTAAAATATCCACTGAATAAATCTTTACTTTGTTTAATATGTGAAATAAAGTGAGGAGCCATCGTGAGACTGTTTTTATATTTAATTTTCAGCCGATTTAAATTAAATGAAATAGCCTAAAATAAAATAAAATAAAACATTGAACAACATTCAACCACTTCCTCAAAGGCTAATATAAAAGAAAGTGATGTTAAATTCAAAATGAAAAGACGACCGCATCTAAAACTCTGTCAGTGATTTTTATTACGGCTGCAGCCGTGTTACTTTTTTTCCCCAGAAAATGTCTGCTTCCTGTTTTCTCCCCTGTTGCTATGGTGAATCATAGTATCAGAGCTCAACTGATGATGGCTTTTTACTAGTTGTCAGGCACAGAGTTAACATACTCAGAGTCGACTTACCTAGCTCAGATCAGCTGTTCTGGAACTGAAAACTCAGAGTTTCACTTCACAGGGTAAGTCAACTCAGAGTTCAGGGTTAGGCTCAAAGTTTGTTGAACCTCCTTTCTGGAATAGCCCTCAGCTCAGGTAGAACAGAGACTGTGGTCCTTGCATGGGAACTTCCCATATTTGCAGCAGGTGCTGCCAACTCTTCTCCTTTTGTCCGTGCAAAAGTCACACTGCCTCTTGCCCTTACATTTACTGATGAGAGAGGGGCCTGCAGCAGCACCCTAAAGATTTACGACTATTGCTGCAGCAGCTGCTGAGCAGGGAAGGCACCCTGTCTTCTTGATGTGTGGGGTCACCAGCTTTTCTCCCACCTCTTGAATGTAGAGCCTCCTCCTGTATGGTCTCTGCTGCTGCCCGGATGGCTCAATTGATCTCCACAGGACGTAGGCGTTGTAAAGCAACATGTCAACCAGGTTGTGGAAGAGGGATTTGTTCTTAGGTGCCAACAACCTAACAAAAAAAGCCCAAAACATAAAACAAGACAATATTCATAAATTATTCAAGTATTCTTTCCCATGATAAACATATTATTTAATTTATATGAAAATGCTCATTTGAAATAAAACCTACATATATTTTAGACAAGAACGTAAGAGTATGAATAAATTACTGCGTGCGTAACTGATGCGCAATGACCTCCCTTCCTTATCAAGGTTGTCGAAACCTCCTTTGCATCTGTTGTAATCTTTGATTATGATGGGCTTTCTCTACATTTTGTCGCTTATGTCTGGACTGCGTTGTTTCCTGATTAGGAGCAGTGCATTCTTGCCTGGAGCAAATGAGGGGGAAGCTCAGGCTTGTTTCGGCAAATTGTGCCAACCAGGGCCTGTTTCGTTCTTGGTGCCAGTGGGAAGGAGGTTAAAAAATCGTTACAGGTAACGATGTGTCCCACAAGCCCCTCTGTCATCTCCAGGAAAACCCTCATCACCTGGTTGACTTCAGCAGGGTTGCCTGCTGCTTCTGCCTCTAAATGGGACGAGCCACGCAGATGTCCCTGTCTGGGCCGAACTGCATCGGCAGACGTTGCGTCCACATATCCCAAACTTTACAGCAGACAGCCAGCTTGTCATCACAGCGTCGGGGTCGGGATAGCTTGTCGTCAAACTGCAATGTTTGGCTGATTTGGCGAAATCTCTTGTGGGACTTCGTAGCCCTGAGAATTCTCAGTCCTGCTTTCTCACTCCAGAGGCTGAGGGTGGATTAATTTTTGACCTGTAAATGCCAGTCAAAATGAGCAGCCCCACGTAAGCCTGCAGTTCTTCTATGTCCACATCATGCCAGTCTGGGAGTGAGTGTCTTCCATGCTGGTTAGTAATGGCCACAATATGCTGCAGGATTTCATCTGTCAACAGCAGTTGAAAGCTGGATGTCAGGTCACTGATTTGGGCGGCAGTGTAGTGTCTAGGTCCCAGGGTCAAACCACTGGCTGCTGGGACATAGTGGAGATGTAAAGTGTTTGTGGCAGACCAAATTATTTTTCCATTTCTCGAAGTCCATCCTGTCTCTGCTTCTTCCATCTCCCCTCCTCTCTTATCTTCAGAGGAGTCTTCAGATGAGTTGGAGTTGGACTCCAGCTGGTCTGTTTCTACCTCCTCATCCTCCTCCGTGTCAACCTCAGAGTCCGCGGAGGAGAATGAGGAGCCATCCACGCTCTCAGAGTGCATTATCACTTCCAGAGCCTCCTGTGTGCTGTAGTGTCTTGCCATCTCCAAAATGAATACTCCTGCACTACTGCTCAAACTTCCAACCACGGCTGCAGTGCACCTGCATCAACCTGAGTGAGAACCAAAGCAAAGTCCAATTTTGATTTGGTTCTCGGACTACGCAGTGTGTGGACTTCAAAGAGAAAAGACTTCAACACACACACACAAACAAACACATGACACACACATATACACACACACACACACGCACACACACATTATCCGACATCAATAGTGACACACACTTATCATTTCAGTAGCAAGGTAGTGTGCAGAAAACAGTAAAAAGTGTGAAATTTTGCTGCACGCTTTGAATAGGAAAAAGTTGTGCCATCTGGTAGACAAATATAGAAATAAAAATTAAAGGCTAGCAGTCCAAAGTGAAATCTTAACATTAAGGAATGCATCAGTTTACAAACAAATGTGTAGGTTTTTGTGTAGCCTAGCCATTTTAGGCTAATTTAGGGAACTGAGGTGACAATTCTAAAATTCTTAAAAGTTCTAGTGGTGGGACTCGATTAAAAAAAGATCTAATTAATTAGAGGCTTTGTAATTAATTAGTCTCAATCGCATATCAATATTTGGCACAAGAAGCAACAATTTAAATGGATTTTGGTATATGACTGAATCAATGAATGGACACATAAATGAGCTTTAACAACAAAATCGTGTTTATTTTCATCACTTCGCTGTCACACCGCGGTGAGGGTCGTCCTGTCTTGGGTTTTCTGTCTTGTGAATTTCATGTTTTATTTTGAAAAATAACACTCCTCTCGTTTCAGGTCACTTGCCCTTCCTCCTGTGTCCCCGGTCTGAAGTCTCCCCTAATCCCTGATTGTTCTCACCTGTGCTCCCTTCCCTGATGTGTATATAGTCTGTGTCTTCCCCTGTCTTGTTGCCAGAGTATTTCGTCCTGCGTGTACCTCAAGTCCCTGCCACAGCCATTGTTCCAAGACCAAGAGTGTTTGTATTCTCGATTCCTTTGTTTAATTCCTCAGAAAGGGTGATTCTTATTTTGTAACATTTTTCAGCTCAGAGTTTAGCTAGGTTTTGTTTGCTGTTTTTCTTCTTGGAGTGTTCTCAGTTATTTTGTTATTTTGTTGTTTGATCCTCCCTTCTGGAGCGTTTTCTGTTCTTTGTTATTAGATAGTTCAGAGTAGACTAATCTTTTGTAGTCCCTGTATCCTCTCTTTTGGAGCGTGTTTTGTTGCTTAAATTTCATAGGTTGTCATTGTCAGAGTAGATCAGTTTTCTGCCTTTTATTTTCCCCTCCTTTTGGAGCGCCTTCTGTTTTGGTTTTTGTTGTGTTCTCCTCGCTTATCCCCTTTCCCCTTTCATGTTGCAGGTTTATATAGAGTTTCATAGCCTTTGTTTGTCACTCATTTCTCAGGAGAAAACTAAGGATTTAAGAATAAAATCTTGGTTTAACTGTTCTTGCCCTGCTTCTGAGTCCTCCTTCCAGCCCAGGCCTGACATTATACTCTGGCCAGAAATGGACCGAGCGGAGGCGGAACAGTTTTCGGGAGTCCTACGTGCCCAAGAGGCTCGCATCTCACGTCAGGTGGCGTTCCAGAGTGCCATGGCGGCGCAGATGGTCAGCTTTCGTCACAACTACAGGAGCTGCTCACGCAGTTCCCTTGACCCACAGTCCCGGCTCCCGTACCGGCTCCACAAACTCCACCCACTCCACCCACTCTTCACGTTGGGGCTGGAAGCAAGTTGGCTCCACCAGCTCCATACTCTGGTGAACGAGGACTATGTAAGACATTTATCATAGACTGTTCTATCCACTTTGAGCTAACCCCCCACGCATTCCCTACTGACCGAGCTTAGATCGCCTTCATGGTTTCGCACCTAACCGGGAGAGCCAAAGCCTGGGCGTCCGCCGAATGGAGCAGAGGATCGACTGTCTGTAACTCTCGGTGACTTTGAGGCGGCGCTAAAGAGGACCTTCGATCCAGTGGCAGACGATCGGGAGAAGGCTCAGGAGTTAAGTGGATTGAGGCAAGGCAAGGCAAGGACTCTGTGTGTGATTATGCTATTCGTTTTCGCACGCTAGGAGCTGAAAGTGGGTGGAACTCCACGGCTCTATATGATGTGTTTTTGAAGGGATTGGCTGCCCCGATCCAGGATCTGCTTGTTCCCCTCGATTTGCCCGCAGGAGTGGACGAACTCATCACGCTCGCTATCCGAACGGATCATCGACGCCGGCAGCTCAGACGACACCGGGGAGGGAATGCCTCCACAGCGGGAGGAACGCTGTTCTCTCCCGTCCCGAGCCGCCGCCCCCTCATCGTACCTCGCCGGACCCACGTCATCATACCTCGACTGAGGGAGAGGGTGAACCCATGCAGCTGGGAAGAGCGCGACTGTCGGAGGAGGAGAGGCGGAGACGGCAGCAGGAGGGAAGGTGCTTCTACTGTGGAGAAACGGGGCACCTTGTGATCACCTGTCCAACCAAGCGATCTCCAACGGTGAGTCAGGTCGCAGCTGCAGGCCCGACCTCACGCACATTGACAAGAGTAAAGGTAACACACCACACAGACACGAACCTTAATACTCTTATTGACTCTGGGGCAGACGAGAGTCTGATGGACTGGGGCTTTGCAGAGGAATTGGGCATTAAATGTGAACCTCTAGCTAAGCCCATCAGAGCCCGATCTCTCAATGGTAAAGACCTCTTGGCCATCACTCACATCAGCGAACCTGTTCCCCTGCATATTAAGGACCATGAAGAACAAATTTGCTTCTTCTTATTCAGATCTGTCTCACACACTCTCATTTTGGGTCAACCATGGCTGTTTCGCCACAACCCTCAGGTAGACTGGAGGTCTGGAGACATCAGCAGATGGGGAAAAGACTGTGTTAAAAACTGCTTTATGGACTCAGCCAGGGGCAAGAAGGAAGCGGAAATTAACCTGTTCTCTGTCAACCCAACTACAGAACCTGAATACCCAGACCTGAATGCAGTGCCCACCTGTTACCACCAGCTCCGCGAAGTTTTTAGCAAGTCCAAAGCTCTGTCTCTTCCTCCACACCGCCCATACGACTGTGCTATAGACCTGATTCCAGGATCCCCCATACCTAAGGGCCGCCTGTACTCTGTTTCCGGACCAGAAAAAGAGGCCATGAGAGAGTACCTAACCACGTCACTAAAGGCGGGTCTCATCCGCCCTTCATCATCACCAGCAGGGGCAGGCTTCTTCTTTGTAGACAAGAAAGACGGATCCCTGAGACCCTGCATAGACTATAGCCCACTCAATGACATTACAATAAAGAATCGTTACCTGCTCCCACTCATGTCATCTGTCTTTGATCAAATCCAACAGGCCAAGGTGTTCACAAAGCTCAACCTGCGCAACGCCTACCACTTGGTCCGAATAAGAGAGGGTGATGAGTGGAAGACCGGCTTCAATAACCCAAGTGGCCACTATGAGTATCTGGTCATGCCATTTGGACTCACCAACGCTCCCGCTGTTTTCCAAGCTAGGATAAATGATGTATTGAGAGATTTCCTGGATCATTTTGTCTATGTGTATTTAGACGATATCTTGATTTACTCATCTGACATTGATACTCACCAAGACCATGTGACCAAGGTTCTTAAGAGACTTTTAGAAAATCACTTGTATGTCAAGGCAGCGAAAAGTGTATTTCATGCCGACACTGTCTCCTTCCTGGGCTTTCATCGTAGGCCCTGGAAGAGTCCAGATGGACCCGGCTAAAATTAGCGCTGTGGCCGAGTGGCCCACACCTGATAGCCGCAAGAAGGTTCAGCAATTCTTGGGGTTTACTAACTTTTACAGGCGGTTCATCAGAGGCTTTAGCGCAATAGCTGCTCCCCTTCATGCTCTCGCCTCCATTCAGGTTCCGTTCCATTGGTTGCCAGCAGCAGAGAAGGCATTCCAGGACCTCAAGCTCCGCTTCACGTCGGCCCCCATCCTCACCATGCCTGGACCCACAGCGGCAGTTTGTGGTCGAAGTAGACGCGTCTAATGAAGGGGTTGGAGCCATCCTCTCCCAACGTTCTGAAAAGGATGGCAAGATGCACCCATGCGCCTTCCTGTCGCGGCGGCTGTCCAGAGCTGAAAGGAACTACGATGTGGGCAACCGTGAACTACTGGCAGTCAAACTCGCCCTTGAAGAGTGGAGGCATTGGCTAGGGGGCCCAACAACCATTCATAGTCTGGACAGATCACCGAAATTTGGAATACATCAGAAAAGCTATGAGGCTAAACTCTCGGCAGGCCAGGTGGGCGCTCTTTTTTGAACGGCTTCTCTTTCTCTCTCTCCTACAGGCCGGGGTCCCGGAACGTCAAGCCAGACGTGCTATCTCGACTATTTGACCCCGAGCCTGTTGCCAAGGAACCTGAAACCATCCTTCCACTGACCCGTGTGGTAGGAGCGGTCTCCTGGCAGATAAAAGAAGAGGTGAAGCAGGCTAATGGTGGAGCCCCATCGCCCTCGTGGGTGCCCAGGTAATCGGTTGTTTGTACCTGTCGAGTTGCGCCCACAGGTGATTCATTGGGCTCATACCTCACTGCTTTCATGTCATCTGGGTGTTCGGAGAACGATGTTCGCCATCTCTCGGCGGTTCTGGTGGCCCTCCATGGAGCCGGAGGTTCGGGAGTACGTGGAGGCATGCTCGGTCTGCGCCCGCAACAAGACGTCCTCCGGGTCTCGAATGGGTCTTCTGCAGCCACTTCCTATCCCCTCCAGACCGTGGTCAGACATTTCCATGGACTTCGTCACGGGACTCCCGGTATCCCAAGGTAACACCACTGTTCTCACAGTGGTAGATCGTTTTTCCAAAATGGTCAGATTTATTGCTCTGCCTAAACTACCCTCCGCCAAAGAGATGGCGGAGGTCATGATGGACAAGGTGTTCAAGATTCATGGCTTCCCCAAAGACATCATTTCGGACCGGGGGCCCAGTTCGTATCACGGTTCTGGAGGGAGTTCTGTCGACTCATCGGCGCCAAGGCCAGCCTGACCTCAGGATACCACCCGGAGGCCAAAGGCCAGACCGAGTGCCTCAATCAACAACTGGAAACCGGCCTCCGGTGCTTAGTCTCCCAGAATCCCTCGACATGGAGCAAGAACCTGGTCTGGGTTGAGTATGCCCACAATTCATTACCCACATCTGCTACAGGTTTCCCACCATTCAAATGTGCCTACGGTTATCAACCCCCAGTTTTTCCAGAGAACGAACGGGAGGTTTCGGTCCCCTCTGCCCATGCCATGGTTCGACGCTGCCACCGCATCTGGACAGCCGCCCGCTAGGTGCTAATCCGACAGGGGGATCGGGTTAAGAAGGCGGCAGACCGCAAGAGGCGTCCGGCTCCAGTTTATCAGCTGGGCCAGAAAGCGTGGCTCTCAGCCAAGGACCTGCACCTGAAGGTTCCCTCCAAGAAGCTAGCACCTCGGTTCGTGGGATCGTTCCCCGTCACCAAGATCATCGGGCCCGCCGCTGTACGCCTTCGTCTGCCCCGGTCCCTTCGTGTGCATCCAACATTCCACGTCAGCCAGATCAAGCCTGCCAAGGAAAGTCAAATGGTTCTGTCTTGTGAATTTCATGTTTTATTTTGAAAAATAACTCTCCTCTCGTTTCAGGTCACTTGCCCTTCCTCCTGTGTCCCCGGTCTGACGTCTCCCCTAATCCCTGAGCCAGAGTATTTCGTCCTGCGTGTACCTCAAGCCCCTGCCACAGCCATTGTTCCAAGACCAAGAGTGTTTGTATTCTCGATTCCTTTGTTTAATTCCTCAGAAAGATTGATTCTTATTTTGTAACATTTTTCTGCTCAGAGTTAAGCTAGGTTTTGTTTGCTGTTTTTTCTTCTTGGAGTGTTCTCAGTTATTTTGTTATTTTGTTGTTTGATCCTCCCTTCTGGAGCGTTTTCTGTTCTTTGTTATTAGATAGTTCAGAGTAGACTAACCTTTTGTAGCCCCTGTATCCTCCCTTTTGGAGCGTGTTTTGTTGCTTAAATTTCATAGGTTGTCATTGTCAGAGTAGACAAGTTTTCTGCCTTTTATTTTCCCCTCCTTTTGGAGCGCCTTCTGTTTTGGTTTTTGTTGTGTTCTCCTCGCTTATCCCCTTTCCCCTTTCATGTTGCAGGTTTATATAGAGTTTCATAGCCTTTGTTTGTCACTCATTTCTCAGGAGAAAACTAAGGATTTAAGAATAAAATCTTGGTTTAACTGTTCTTGCCCTGCTTCTGAATCCTCCTTCCAGCCCAGGCCTGACATTCGCCAGTGCGTTTGTTAATTTGTCAGTAGCGAACTTACTCATTTTTACGGAGACCCAGACATGACATGGTCAAAAAAAAATATAGGCTATAATTGTGGCCAAAATATAGCTATAATGTGCGCACGAAATACTAATTTGTGGCCATGAAGTAGGTATAATGTGCACACGAAATACTAATCATTCCTGGACAGCTGGGTAAGCAAATCGAGCGCACCTTCTCTAGAAACTGCAATAGCCTATGTGATGTCCTTAAGGTGAGTGTCTTTTCTAATTCTGTTCTAGTCAATATCTTGTTATCCCGCATTTAGGCAGTTTAATAATTAGGCTAATTCTACTACTACTTCTACTACTACTGCAGTGATTCTACTACTGCTACTGACGCTCCTCTCCCCTCTAATCGCAACTGCTTGTCTACTGGCAGCTGGCACAGCTTTGGGACTCGGTTCTTTGTTATGGTTCCAGTTGCTGGAACATCCTTTGCCAGCAATGCATCCTTGAGGTCGATTGTTGTGAAGTATCGGCTTAAGAAAAGGTGACTTCCTGTGGGAACTGATTCAACCATGTGTAGGACTACTGCTGCTCCAACTCCTGAATGTATTCTTCCCTTGGCCCCTGAATGTATTCTTCCCTTGGTAAACTTCAAAATCCAACATCCGAACATTTGGAGAAGCAAGGACAAAGACCTTTAAGCCGGTAGGGTTTTGCTTGCCTGGAACATATTGCCAGACTGGGCAGCAGTCGATGTTGTTGATGCAGACCTTCTCAGACTTTGGTAGGCTGAGACAGCCTTGCCTCACGTGGTCAAGTAATGGCCTTACTCTCCAAAGAATGTCCGCCTTCTTTGTTTCCTCTGTTACATCCAAGTCATCAACAATCTTTAGTGAGCTTCTCAGCTTGTAACTGGCACTTTTGGTTTTTTGGCCCAAAACATTTTGATTCTGGGATAGCCAAGGCAAGCCATGTGGACTCATATGCCAAAGAAGATTTTAATGTCTTGTGAAGTAGTATTCAGAGGCATTCCTTTATTGTGTAGCTCTCTTTGATTTGTGAATGCTGCCAAATCTTCAAAGACTTTGTTGTCAATGTACTGGGAAATGTACTGAATTGGACTCCACTCTGCACAGGTTGTAGGGTCAGTCAGGAAGCCAAGGTAGCACAGATGTGAATCTATTCTGATGGAAAAAACACCAATAAATGAAAGGTAATAACGGGGATAATTAAACCTCACAAAAATCGTATTGGCTTAAATGCAGTCAGGTAATAGTGCATCATTGGGACGATTCCACTGTATATGGTCAACAAAATTTGCATTTTTGAGGCAATTTGCATTTATTTCATGGATCACTGATAACTATCACTGATACATAGCAATATGTCTGCATTATGGGGTTTACATAAAACCCATGTACTGTAAAATACATCATTTATAGTACATTTAACCATGAATCTCAATAGTAACCAATTACTTGAGCTGAATATATTATCCTGGAACTAAATAAAACATATGTGTTACTCCTGGCCCACAGAGGGCTTTCCTGCTTGTCCCTGTCTGTGTCTGTATCTGTATCTGTATCTGTCTGCTCACCTGAGCCTCCTGCATCTGCATTCCTCTTCTTCACCAACTTCTTCTTTCCCAGGTTCAAACTCATGAACCTGGGATAGGTTCCTCATCTTTCTCATCATCAGACAGCTCCAAATATAATCATGAATATGATATCTTGTAAAGAACTATCTCTGCTTCAGTTCTGTCTCCTACAAAAAATGTTGAGTCATTAATTACATGAAGATGGCCTTGGTGTCCACTCAATACACTATGCCAGTGTCAATACACTATGCCAGTAGTAGACGGCATTTCCTGAGAACTTCAACACTAATGGTATCCCGTGCCTTCTGCAAGTCAAGCCAAAGATCTGTCCGGTTTATTTTCCAACTCACCCCAAATTTGCTTGATGGGGCTGAAGTACGGCCTTTGAAGGGGCCAGTCCATCATTTTCAATGTTCCAGCAGATTCCTTCTGTCACAGGTAGTTCTGGCAATAGTTAGAAGAATGTTTAGGGTCATCTTCAACTGTTTCAACATCATCCAGCATGTTAAAGGTCCCACCCATGTCAAAGGCCACACGCTGGATCTGGTGTGCTCCACTGGCACAGCTCCCTCCTATCTACAGTGCCTGGACCTCACTGTTTCTGACCACTATGCTGTCCTTTTCACTGTTCCTGTCCCTGTGCCCAAGCAGCACATCCGGGATCCCTTCCAAAACCCTGGACAGGCTCCAGTATGTGCAGAACTCTGCTCCCAGGGTCCTCACCCACACCAAGCCCCGGCAACACATCACCCCCACTCTCATCCGCCTTCACTGGCTCCCAGTCAAATCATGCATCTCTTATAAAATTTTCCCTAACCTATAAATCTCTCCATTCCCCCACCCCCCAAAATCTGTCTGACCTCCTCCACCCCTATACCCAGTCTCGGACACTGCACTCATCAGGCACACACCAGCTCTCCATCCCTCACACCAAACTTCAAACCCTCGGTGACAGAGCCTTCTGTGTGACAACTCCCACTCTCTGGAACACTCTCCCAGTTGAAATCCGCAAAGAGACTTCTCTGGAGACTTTCAAAAGAGACCTAAAAATCCATCTTTTTAATAAGGCCTGTCAGCTCTAGGTCCAGCCCCATCAATCAACTTTTTTGTCTCTTTATCCTGTTGTTTGTTTTTTGTTTATCCATTTATTCTTTGTTTAGTTGTTGTTAAAGGGATATTCCGGTGTAAGTTTAATCTTGGGATGTCCCGATCTGATCACGTGATCGAAAATCGGGGGCAATCAGGTGGTTTCAGACTCGATTGGAAACGGACATTACATCCCGATCAGGGATCGGATATATATATACAGTATATATATGTATATTTATTCTCCTCTACGGGAACTATCACCTTATCGTGGTGGAGAGGTTTGCGTGTCCCAATGAACCTGGGAGCTAGGTTGTCAGGAGCTATGTGCCCCCAGTAGGGTCTCCCAAGGCAAGTTCGTCTCAGGTGAGGGGCCAGACTAAGTATGGTTCAAAATACCCCATGAAAAATAGAGGTCATGAGCGATGGGTCATGACCGAAAGAATGAGATCGCGGGTACAAGCGGCCGAAATGGGTTTTCTCCGCAGGGTGGCTGGGGACTCCCTCAGAGAGGGAGAGAAGCTCAGCCATCCGGGAGGGACTCGGAGTAGAGCCGCTGCTCCTCTGCGGGGAAAGGAGCCAGTTGAGGTGGTTCGGGCATCTGATGAGGATGCCACAAGGGTGCCTTCCTAGGGAGGTGTTCCTGGCACGTCCAACTGGGAGGAGACCTAGGAGTAGACCCAGGACCAGGTGGAGGTATTATATCTCTTCTCTGACCTGGGAGCGCCTGGGGATTCCCCAGGCAAAGTTAGCTGATGTGGCCGAGGAAAGGGAAGTCTGGGACTTCCTACTGAAGCTGCTGCCCCCGCGACTCGATTTTGGATAAGTGTATTGGATATGTGGTGGTACAGAGTCAGACCGTCCGACATCACTTTGCTGCAGTGACACGATTGGTTGAATTTTGAACGTGGACCCAAGCCCGATTTTATTTTATTTTTTTACATCAGAGCACAATTTTTGGCAGAACGCAGATGCGTGCGTAACGTTACTCTGGCAAACCTGTGGATAAAATGTCTGCAGTGTGGAAATAACTTAAATAAGAAAGCGAAAGTAGTCCAACGGTGACATGTAACATCTGCAATACGACCCTTTCATGGGGGGGGGTGTAACAAAAGAGCTGCATTTAATACTACACATTTGATACGGCAAATAAAAAACAGCCACTCAATACAGGCAAAGACACCGAAGCAAAAAACACTTACGGATACTTTCAAAAGGACAGAGAAATATCCTCGAGACAGCAACATGGCCAAAAATATTATAGAGAAGGTAATTAAATTAATTGCTCTGGATAACCAGCTCATCTCCGTGGTACAGGATCAGGGTTTTCTTTATGACCTGAAGTTTTTGAATCCCCGGTATGCCCTACCATCTTGGCATTACATTACATTGACTCCACTTTCGAGTTACATGCCGGTATGCGCACTCATTTCGTGTAAAACAGGCAATCGAGGAGATGCTGAACACTGTGAAATAGACAAGCAACGCGTCCACATCATTATACATGACAATTTAAGGAATATGAAAAAGGCAGTGGATGATATGGAGGTACCAAGCGTGTGCTGCGTCTCACACACATCAGCTGGCTGTACACGAGGGTCTGCTGTCACAGTGCAGCATCACAGATTCACCTGCTAACACAAGGAACGTGATAGGCCAATGTTGGAATAGCATATGCAGAAAAAGGAAGAGCCATATGAAAGTATATACTTTGTTTCAACAAAATAAAAAAAAAAATATTAAGGAATGCAAGTTATTAGCTGTATTATCCAAGAAAATATCAGTTAAGGCTGAGTATCGGATTGGGACTCGGTATCGGCAGATACTAAATATTAAGGGACTCTAGAGGTAAAAAAAAAAACCTGATCGGGACATCCATAGTTTAATCCATCATCTTACACACTGTGACAACGAGTAAGACCCCCCCTCGAGAGATCAAGTTTGCAGACCGCTAGCTTACGTAGGTTTAGCAACCTCAGAAAAGACCGCTCGATAACAATACATTGCAATATATGCCTCCAAGATGAAACCGCCATCAACAACCACAAATAATGCTCAGAACAGCACCAAACTTCAGCAACAGTACAAATATGGTCCCAGCACATAGTTCGAGGCATCAAACACCTGCTAGCTTAGCCGGATTTCTATTGTAAAGTCAACACAACTCACCACTCCAGCAGCTTCCTCTTGTGGGGAAGCCCGATGAGTCGATTCCCGAGTGCAGTAGAGTTCTTCATTATCTTCATTATCTACGTACTGTACTGTTTGCAACTGGACATGTGACAGTTTCTTGAAGTTGTTTCACCTCTCATCCAAGAGGCGTCTTGCAGGCTTTTAAACTACGTGTGGGAGTGTACTTACAGAGTTGTTTAGGACATGTGTGAGCTCTGAATTTCAGAGTCATTAGGGCCACTTGTGGCCTTCACACGGGTTGCTAGGGCTAGGTAAGCCCTGGTGTTAATTAGAGCCCAACCGATTTATCGCCGATATTAAGCTATCGGTATTGGCATTTATAATGGCCGACAAATAAATATCTGAAAAATAAAATAATAACGGACGAAACACCCTCCAACCATGTTATGAGTGTTACTGTCCACCAGAGGGCACTCTACAACAGGTCGAGTCTATGCTACCTGATTGACGTACAGGACGGCCAGTCTGAGATCTCTTCGTGTAGGGTCACGCGTCACCTGTCACGTGTCACGGGTCACTATGCATACGCAAATGTGCTAGCTACTGCAAAACACAGGTGAGCTAAGTGACCTGGTTAGCGGCTTTTATTGATATCAACAAAAGAAGGGATAAAACAAAAATGTGCATTTGTGTGATTTGTCAAACTACCATCGCTATTCCAAAGAAGGGGAATGTTGTGAGGCACTTTCGAACTGTTCATAAAAAGTACGACACTGACTTCCCTCCAAAAAGCGAGCTGAGGCCAACCCAGAAGCATCGTTATGGGTGAGTCACTCTATCATGCAAGAGGAGGATGGGGTGAATATCAACACTTCTCAATCCGTAGAAAAACTGTTTTTCTCCGTTGGAAAAAGAAAGCCAAGTTGTCCCTCCAAGCTCTGGGGCTGTGCTACTAATTTGAAGGCTGCACACCTGAACAACTGGCTCTGTGGACTCACCTTTCTCCGCTGATCAGCTGTTAGCCCCACCGATCAGCTGTTCTCCATCTTTTGCTGTGGATCTTTTTGAGACTGTTTTTCTGCGCTGTTTTGTTTTACACAATTCACAACTCGTGTGTGTCTTCCAGTAGATGGCGCTAATGCAACATTGATAGACGCTGTTATACTAAACTCACTCGCACTCAGGGATCGACACTTTTTGCCTGCCATGACGGCAACGCGCAGGAGATGCAGCAGCTAACGTGAGTAGTTCAAAAACCTTCTTTTTCATAAACTCTGTGTACACAAACAATGTTCTCAATGCTCCTGTTCATGTGTAGAGACCCTGGTGATGCTACGAGCAAAGTTTCATGTTGTGTCGAGCCTTCTTACTGTTCTAAAAATAGCGATTTTGATGCTAGCGTATCATGCCCTTAGCACTCCCGTTCAAAATTAACGTGCCCAAAACCGAAACTACGGTAAATCTTAAAAGTGACTCTTTCGTCGCAATTATGCTTTTACACAAAGGTTTGACTTATATTCAATCCCAAATAAAGCCTTGGTTGCTTTTTGGCGAGAGTTTTGCTTTAAGTGTTCAAGTGAAGAATTGTCTTTCACAATAAAAGCCTGATTGAATTGCTCTTATTCTGCGTCCGAGTCCTATCTTCAGCCCAGGCCTGGCAGTGAGTGGCTCTTTTATGGGCTTGGCAGGGCAACACAGGACACTAGGAGGTATGGGCCGTCACAATAGGTATTCTTCAAAATACTAAAGACATCTTTATAATCCTGTTTTGCTTGACTTCTGTAGTGTGTTTAATCTGAAAGACACATGGCGTATTGATAGTCCGGATACCCAAATTTATATGGCGTTGAAACCTGATGGCTCAATTAAATCCAGAATTGATTTTTGGTCGGTGTCAGATATTGGGCCTGGGTTTGAATCAACTGCTACAATTTCAGCTGCACCTCTAACAGATCATTGCATAATCAAGCTTAATTTTATATCCTCAAACACACGTTTTAAAAAAGGTTGTTGGAAATTTAATTCAAACCTACTAAAAAATGAACCCTTCTGCCAAGAAATTATTGATGCGATAAATGATGTAATTACAGATGCTAACATTGAAACTTATAGAGATAAATGGGAGTATTTGAAATGTAAAGTACGCCAGATTTCTATTTCAAAAAGTAAAATAAGGGATACTAAGAAAAAAGAGCTAGAAATAATCAAAAAAAATAAACAGTATCTGTAATAAACTCTCTATAAATGAGGATAACAAACAAAAACGTTTACTTTTGCAATCTTCATTAGATAACATTTACATTTCTAAACCCAAAGGAGCATATATTAGATCGAGAGCGAAATGGACAGAAGGAGAGAGGAGCTCAGCATATTTTTGTAGATAGGAAAAGGAAGAGACAAGAACGAAATGCTATAAGAACATTACTGATAGATGATCAAGAATGCACTGACCCAGATTTATTTCTAAGGAAGTCTTCAACTTCTACAGTAAACTGCATTCGTCCTCTTATTCATCCCCAGATGCTGATGCTTTCTTTGAGCATGCACACTTAAAACTGCTGGGTTGAAAATAACCCAATTTGGGTTATTTGGGTAACCCAACGCTGGTCCAAAGTTGGACCTGGCCAACGCTGGGTTGTTTTAGACCAGCAGGGTTGGGTTATGGGCTTGACCCAACATGTTGGGTTGAGACTTTATACCAAAAAATGGGTTAAAAAACAACTCTGATGTTGGGTTAATGTTATCCAATAAATGGGCTAAAATAGAACCATGATGTTGGGTTACATTAACAAATAAATGGGCTAAAACACAGCCATGTTGTTGGGTTAATGTTACCAAAGAAGTCGGTTAAAATCAAAATGTTGGTTTGAGAGCAAAATTAGCATTAATTAATGAACATTAACCTTAGTATTGTAAAATGAAATTGTTATTAAACATGAAATTATGAAATTATGAAATTACTCAACGAAAGAAGTACATAATGTCCATTATTTTATTGGGACATTTCAAGTTCACATTAAAACAGTGGAATACATTTTTAACATTGCTGCATCACAAACATAATGCAAAGTCCATCAATTTAAGAGCTTAACATACATACAATAACCTAAATATTAAAAAAGAAAACGAAAAAAACAACAAAGTTCACAGGTTTTTGCCCCCTTCACATGTTCAGTCTACATATTTTGGCAGATTACATCAGTGAATGGATGTAAACATCAGTTTTTGGTACCTGAACTTAATGGGGTGAAGCTGATGAGAGCTCAACTTGCAGCTTAACTAGCTGGGGTGTTGGATGACTCCATCGCAGCAAGTTGAGACCTGATCAACTTTACGGCATTGGATTCATGACCTGGGATCTCAAAGATGCATGCCTGAATAAACTCCTACACCTGGGCACACAGTTAGTTGACATCCAAAACAAAAAATGCTTTAAAACACCCATCCACCGCACCCAACAGAGATGGGTGCTCCGAGGCCTGGGAACACTGATGCTCCTCCCCTAGCAAAAGCACATATACGGGTATTCTGTGCTACTGACTTTCGGCCGACAGGTACTGCACCATGTTTGTTCCAGGCTGATAAAGAAAAAAGAGAAGAAAAAAAAAACAAGATTCAACAATTAGTTCGTACAACAGGTTAGGTTCAACTCCATAGGTAATGCCCAGTGCTGTACCAGACACTGTATCTGCAGTCTAAGTCCAAAAAGCACATTTCTGTACGCCAAAATGACCAGTCAGTTCCACTTAGCACAGTATTAATGATGATTGTCTCAACGCAATGTTGCTTAAAAGTGCGGTCCAGGAATCCCCAAAGATCCTAGAGGTGGGCACCATGGGGTCCCCAGCACAAGTAGTTACTTGAATCAAATTCAGTTTATCCACTTTAATCCTATTATTACTTCTAGCTTCTTTGAAGATGAGAGATCTATACACTCAGAACGTGTCGTGATGCGAAGGCCTAGTTGACTTTCAAAAAATGTTGATAAATCTTGTAAAATTATGAACAATTTGGAATAATTTTGAAAAAGATTTAATATAAGTCTTCTCTTGGGGTCTCTACAAAACCATGTAAGATGGGGGTCTGTGGCCAAATACACATATAGGGGTCCTTGACATGACATTTTTTCAAAAGCACTGTCTTAACTCACCGGCTGGATGTCAACGAAGGCCCTGCGAACCTCCAGCTTGCTGGGGCGGCACACTTTCCATCCAGTTTTGTATGATACAGTTGGGAGCAGGACCGACAGCAGCCGTAGCACTATGTCCCCCTGTTGATCTGTAAAAATAAAACATCTATTAAACGTCTGTCAACATTAAAAGACCACTTTCAACCCATCTTGATACAATTGGTCCTCACTGATGCTCACTAAATTATGACACCACTTATTTTTACTCACTCGGTCTCAGAAGAGGACTGTGAACAGCTGAGAAACCTGACAGCCAGCGACATCTACATTTTTTTTTTTAGGTTTGGTCTTATTAATAAAAGAAATGTATTATATATTGAATACAAATGTAAATTTAATTTGAAATTAACTGTCCACAGTCCTTCTCTGACAGAGTAGACAGAAATGTCATCATATTTTAGTGGGCATTAGTGAGGAACAATTACAACAAAAGACAAAACACGTTGAAATGGGTGAATTTGTCCTTCAACTCTTAACTTTATGTAGTGTGGGGATATTTCTTTGCCAGTGGATCCAATGATCCCCAAAGTGGGGTCCAAGGACCTCCAGTGATCCCTGAAACAGTTCCAGGGGGCCCCCAGCAAAAACATGAATAATGTGTTTTAAGTAACAGAATGCAAGAAGATCCGCACACCAACAGCTCCCATTAAAGATATTTATTGTGTGTAACGTTTCGAGTGTTTTATTAGATCCAGCACCCAACTATTGGGATGTGTGTGTGACCTCTACTTTTTACTGTTTCACCATTAAGTAACACAATATCAGAATGTATGACTACCATTTGGTCAAGCACAAATCTTATCAGAATGGAAAACCCTGGGCAAAATTTTATGAAATTGGGTTCTGTGGTGTCCATTTAAGATTCCTTGAGATTTTAAACTTTGAAAACCACAGCCACAGACGTCACTTCAAACTTTGACATGCCTGATATCAAACTCACACTGCTGCACTGAGAAAAAGCGGACATCACAAAGTTGAGGGCCACATCTTACACCAACTCTATGTGAATACCTGCCGAGAGTGAATCGATGTTTGCATTGAAAAGAGACAAAAACACAACTCACCCACTCTTCTCCAGTGATACGTTATTCAGCAACTTTCCGCGTCCAGGCACTGACAAAACACGTCTGAGTTCTCCTGGCAGCCTGGTGTAGCATCCCGGCTGTATGATGGCCAGACTCTCTTTAACTGATGGTCCAAAGTGTTTATTGCAGGAACCTTTAACACTCCTTCGAACACACCGTAAGAGCTACAAAAAAGGTATAAAAAATAGATGTAAATACTTCCTTCATGACCTTATTGTATCATAAATTCACACAAAATATAATCATGGATTCTTATAATATTAAAATATTAACCTTTAACTTTATATATTAAAGCCACTTCAAACCACACAAAATGCCTTTCTTTATATTAACAAACATACAAATGAAATGAATGAAATGACCAGCCTCATCTCTGCTCCTCTGTACTGACAGGACGGTTGGGCTAATGCTAATTAGCGTTCCCGCTAGCTTAAACACGCTATATCAAAACTGTTCAAAACTGTAAAAGTTACGGTCTGAATCTAACATTAAACATGTCATGAAGCGACAGCAAATGACAACAACAAACCTTGTGCCCTTTATCAGCCAGGTGCCAAGTAACTCATTTTCATTATGTTCAGCAAAACCCCGCAGGCAGACTTTCAACACGGAGACACACGATTCACCGGTACACACACCAGATGCTTTTCTTCACAGCGAGACGGTTTCAAAATAAAAGTCCCGCATTTAGCGTCTAATATAATTGATTAAATAATAACCTGGTTTACGTCTAACGTTAACTCGTGTCACGGTACGTTAGACCATGGATTAAATTTTCACCGGAATACTGCTACTGGTCGCTAATGGCGAGGTGTGTTACACTGGGGTTATCACACCCCACTAACATCCAACACAGCAAAAACGGTTGGAGTTCACATTAACGTTACCACAACTGAATACACACACAGCTAACGGAAAAAATATTCCTGCAATGCTTTGAAAGTCTATCAAAGTGTGTGTCACAAGTGACGGAACCAAGTATTTTATCGGGTGAAAATAACTAGCTAGCAAAAAAAAAACAAAAACAAAAACTAGCTAGCGAGCAATGTGAAAAAACCGGCTCGAGTTGCAGAGTTAGGTGAAGACACACTATTTGGCCTCAAATTAAGCTATCAAAACTAAATGTAAGATAATACGTTAACTTTTACTTACCATTTACAGTTTTCTCTGGTCTCAAGCTGGAGAGTGATGAACTTATCCTCAGCCCGTCCAAATCTAAAGCCCGCCCAAACCTGAAGTCGCAGATATCTTCAACCCAATCTGTTGGGTCAAAATATTTAACCCAACCTTGGATAAAAACAACCCAATCAGCTCAAAATCCACAGCAACCCAGCGGATGGGTTATGAAAATAACCCAGCATTTTTTAGTGTGTGTTAAGGAATGGATCTCCAGAGTTGATGAGTGTTTCAAAAACGTATGTGAGGCAGATATCAATATGTCAGAACTGGAAAAGGCTATGAAATGCCTAGCAGTGGACAAATCTCCAGGATCAGAGGGTCTACTATGGAATTAGATTTGTGCCAAAAGAAACAAATAAAACTTCTTATATGTCAAACAAAAACAGGAATTTGAGAGAACATAAAAGTCATTTCAGAAATAAAACTTAGAACTTGCAATCAAATAATTTGTCAAATAGTGTAAAATATTGGTCTTTTACTCTTCTAATAATGCATTATTTTGTTTACGGTTCCCTCTGCTGGGTATGTATGTATGGTCAGTAAGTAAAGGCATTAAACAAGGGTGCCCCATCTCTCCATTGCTCTTTATTGCAGCAGCAGAAATGCTATCAATTCTCATTAAAAATACAGACTTTGAAAAACTGACAGTGCTAGACAGACAGCTGGCAATTAGCCAACTGGCTGACGATACAACCATTTTCATGAAAAATAGTGATCAAATCCCTCAAGTCATTAAAACAATTGATTTTTTTTTCTAAGGCGTCTGGCTCAAAATTAAACCTCAAAATGTGATTTGTTACCAATCCAGAATTTTCCCCTTACGACAATTAATAATATTCCTGTTAAATCAATGGTTAAATACTTAGGCATACACATTACTAAGGATAATGGCTCTTCAAATAATCTCAACATTTTTACAAATGTAAATCACTTTTAAATCTCTGGTCTCAAAGGGACATCTCTATCATTGGTTGAAATTTTCTCACAAAAATGGAATGCCTTTCAAAATTCATATACCCGGCCTATTCTTTGTCACTCTCCAAAACAGCAATCAAGTCTATAATTCAGGATAACTTTAATTACATCTCGAATAGAAAAACACACTACATCAGGAAAGGAACTTTGGTTAAAGGATATGAGGAGGGAGGTCTTAAAGCCATTGATATAGACTGTATCAACGGCACTATTAAAATTAACTGGTTGAGATGATTTTTGAAGATTGAAAACATCTTGTGGTTTCACGTCCTAAAGTATGTTTTTAGTGATCTAGGACAATGGTTCCCAACCAAGGGGGCGCCAGAGACTGCAGGGGGTGCTCACAACTATGTCTGCTCTGAGGTTGTGAGGTTAAAGTTGTATTTGTGCAATCCTCTGAGGTCGAATGACGCGCCGGCACGTCAAAATCACGGGACTAATTTAAGATGACGTAGCAGCGAGACGGATCCTCAGTGAGTCTCGGTCCGACTTATGTGTTGGAGCAGCCTTCAAACTGTGTACCAGTTTTTAAATTGTGTTGATAGGCCAAGTAAAACTGGACTTAAGATAAATAATGTACGGCACGCTTTTTCGTTGACATCACAGTCACGTTTGCTGCGCGTTTGGTGCAGGAAGAGACGATAAAAACGGGCTTTTCTCACGAAAGTGTCCGCAAGCAGGATCAGTTTGCGAGCAAAAAAAAAACACGTTGCTATTGCTGGAAAAAGGCACCACACCAGCCAATCACCAAATTATATGGCAAACCACGTGATTTGGTTGCTGAGGGACAGGGGGAAGTTGTGGGAGGGACCGACAGTGACGGTGAGAGAGATATCGAGTTTTGAGGGTTGAGAGATTTGTGACATTTAGCGTGTTTGGAGTGTATAATTAGTGTGTTTGTATAGCGTTTGTTGTAGTGTGTTTAGTGTGTAGTGGAGTCGGTTTTTTTTTGTTTAATGAGTCAAAACAATGAGGAGACTGCTGAATGTGGAGCAGGCAGTGCCTGAGCCTGAGGCATTGCCTGCATTTAAATGTAAACAGTTACATATAACCAGAGATGGACAGAGTACTTGAGTAAGAGTGCAAATACTACTGGTCAAAGTTTACTTCGTTACGAGTAAAAGTAGCTCAGTCGAAATGTTACTCGAGTAAGAGTAAAAAAGTACTTGCTTTTAAAGGTGCTTAAGTATCCAAAAGTACATGCTTTTACATTTACTTTAAGTAAAAGTAAGAGTAAATTTCTTATTTTTCACATCAATGAATTACTATAATTTTTTCTAAATGAATTTAAGGACCTTTTAACACTTGCTTCTGAGAATTAACTCTTTCAAACCACCTGCACTGACGTGCTTGCTTTTAGAACCACAATGTTATACAGTCCTTCCAAAAAAACGCAGAGTTTTTTTGTGATTGTTGCGTGCAAAAAACCTTGATTATGCGGCACGTTTTCTAAAAAAATGCGATGGAATATGCGGGATATTTGTGCAATTTTATGAGATGAAATTGCGGGAATTTGCAAAACCTGCGGTTTTGATGAATAAGAAAAAAAAGATTCCCCCACTCTTACCACTACTACCTTAATGTAAATAGTCATTTCTCTTGTCTGAAGTAAACGCAACATTTTTCAACTTTCTGCAAAAATATATGTGACTTTTTTGCAACGAAAATGCGGGGATTATGAAATCATGCAAGCCCCACATATTTCACGCATTTTGCGCGGAAATCGGCGATTTATGGGGCGAAAGTGCGGCTTCTTTGAAAAAATGTGGCCCCCGCATCAATGTGCGGACTTCAGCTGATTATGCGTTGAATTATGCGATCGCATAATCGCGTTTTTCTGGAGGGACTGGTTATATAAAGCCTGCAGAGACACCTATAAAACAAATAAAATGAATGGGATCACAGGAGGACAGCGGATGATGCAGATGTTTATTGACAATCATTAAAACTGTAAGCAAATGAACCTGCACCGTCCAAACTCTCTATCATTTAGCTAAGTTGGGAAATGGAACCCCCTCAAAGACCAATGTTGTCCCCAGACCACTGGTTGAGAATCACTGCTTTACAAAAAACTACATCTGATGCAGCCATTGTCGCGGTTTTGTGTTGACAAACGCAGTGGAGAGGCTACTTTGGTGGTATCCTAATGGGGAGGGATGACGTATTTCCGCTTTTACGTAGATCCCAGTGGACAGCGTGCACTGTGATAGGTTTCCTTCTTTGACAAACACAGCTTGTGTTCAATAGTATTTTAGGAAAAAAAAAAAAAAAAGAGCAGACCTGAAAGTAACGAGTACTTTTCAGCCTTCCTAGAAATTATCTCGAGTAGAAGTAAAAATATTTGTCTTGGAAATGTATTCAAGAGTAATAAGTACCAAAGAAATCTAATACTCAAGTATATATCCAGATGATTTGTACTTTACTTAAGTAAAGTACTCCAGTAAATTTAGTCTGTTACTGTTCACCACTGCATATAACTTTGTAAATTTCAAAAACTTATGCACAAGTTTAGTAAACAACAATTTATATTTTTTATTATAAGTAATAAAAATGTTTCGTTAAACATATTTGTGGTTTTCACAGTAAAAAATCTAACTTTTTCCTACTTGGATTTTATGTTTTGTGATTTTAGGTCCATTGTGTTAATACAGTATGTCAAAATGAAAAAAATAACTGTACAGTCACATATGTGAAGTTGTACTGAAAATGATGACACCAAACCAGGCAAGATAAATAGTTTTTAAGGTGAAATATAATGGTGAAATCAAAAATAGTCAAACGGCCAATTATACCCTGGACTGCATAAAATCCCAATAACACACCTAATCAAAACTCTCTATAATCCAAATTGAAACATATCTTTTGGTCCACATTTAAATTCATCAAGCTATTTATTACCAACACCCCTATGAGGTAGGTCTATTCTGTTCTCTTATAGCCTATTCTGGTCGTTATTTTATTTTTTTAGTGTATGCGGGTTGGGGTTGGGGGGACCTGGCTTGTCTTGGACACAGGCAAGGGGGGCTTCAAGGAAAAAAGGTTGGGAACCACTGATCTAGGAGGTATTAAATGATGGAAAAATATTAGTTAAAGTCTTGTGTGACATTTTATAACCATGTGTATGTATGGGAAAGGAGAAGTGGTTAAACGAATACCATATCCTGTCTCAGGTGTTGTTGGAGTCTGTTTCCTGTACGGTGCATATATTGTTTGACTTGCATGTAACCACAAATGATAGTTGAAACGAACACCGCCTGTCATTGAGAATGTGATATGAGAAACATGAACTAAGAAATGTTTGTTCCTCGACAGTGAATCCTATACGAGCACTGGGTGTGACCTGTGAAGATGATGCTATAAATGTTGCTGTTTAACATGATTCTGTGGAGATCTGCAGAGACAGCCTTACAACCTGTTACTTTGTATGATTGCTCCCCTTGCTGCAAGTAAAAGATTATTGATCAAAAGAACTCTCTTTGGTGATTCTTTCTCTCTGAAGGTTAAAAACTGTGTTACTAAAGCGCACATTTTTCTGACATTAACTTCCTTCTGAGATGTGACTTCGACCTGAAGAAGCTCCCTATGAAATTGTCTGCCTTCCATCAACAGGTTTTACATTACTGGAAAATGATCTACAAGCACAATTTTAGTCCCCATTATGGAATTGCAGATACATTTTATCAAGAAATAAATCTTTTTTTTTAACTTTTTTTTTTTTTTAATCAAAACTGGCTAGAGAAAGGAATTTGGTCAGTGATGCACCTCTTGGATGATACCGGAAATGTTTTGCCCTTTGAGATTCTCTGCTCTAAATATAAATTGAATGACAGAAGGCAGTATAATAATCTTGTCAAAGCAATCCCTCAATCTATTGTTGTCATGTCTTATAATTTGTGTAAAAGTAATGTGAACCCGACACTTTGCTTTGCTTTTGGTAAATGGTCACAATATCACTGATCTTAAACTACCTAACATCACAATCCAACATACTTTGGTTAAAGAACTGTATCCACTCTCATCAAAGAGAATATCAATTCTACAATTTTTATCTAAAAAAGAAGCTGAAAGTTTGAGATCCAAATTCTTTAAGTTTCCCATTGCTCCAAAAGCAAAGGAAGTTCACTTTAAAATTCTCCATAGAGTATACCCCTCTTCTGAATTTCTAAGGAATCGTTTTAATTTAGACCACAACAACTGCTCATTTTGTGATGAAGACATTGAAACAACTGAACATTTATTTTATGACTGTAAATTTGTTAATACCTTCTGAGAAGATTTGTGTGACTGGTTATTCCCTAAATTGCCCAATTTCTCTATTCTAAAAAAAGAAAAGGTTTTGAATGGTATATCTGTGAAAGAGGCGTCCTATAACCTGGCTATTAACACTTTCATCATTCTCAGTAAATGTTTTATTCATAAAAATAAATGCATGAAATCAAGACCTAACTTCTATGTTTTTCATAAAGAACTATGTCATTATTTTTCATCTTTGAAATTTATGGAGAAGAAAAATGCAGTGAAACTTTGTAGGTTAGTAGAGGAGCTTAACCTTACTGAAAACCCCTAGCTCTCCCCCCTTTATTTATTTGTCTATTTATTTTACTTTTATTTTTATTTTCCCAAGTACTATTAATATTATTTTTTCCTGTGATTTCTTTCTTTCATCTTATACAAGTGGTGATATTCTGAGGCCTGTCTATATGCCTCGTGTATTCTGTATTGCAATGTACCATGCCAATATGTTGTGTACAAATATCAGTCAATAAAAAAAAATGAAAAAAATACTCTGTGGGCTGTCCACCATTGCTCTGTTGGTCCTCCCTCCACCACAACCTTGGGGTTATTCACCGCCTGGCTCCTTTGTGGCTCTCCTCTGCTGCGCTGTGGTCTCCCCCGGCTCGCGGCGATGTTGGATGGTCACTGCTCCACCATTGCTTGCGGGGTCTTCAGGTGTTCGCCGCAGGAGCTACTGGTCCTCTGCTGTCACTTCACCCCAGGCTCCATTGCTGGGATTGATCTCTTGGTCTCCTGCATCGCCCCCGCTGTGTGCATGGAGCCTCCAGACGCAAGTTTGTTTATACGGACAGTGCTATTCCCTCCGTGCAGACTGACAGGCGCTCCATTTATTCTTTGTTTTGTTTTTTTCACTTTGTTAAGTGCTAAGACGATAAAAGAGGCCTTCGTTGAGGCAGCTGACTCCTTGTTTCAGGATTTTAAATACAAACTAGAAATAATATCATCAATCAAAGCTCTTCAGCTATCAAGAAGTACAGTTACACACCGCTGTGAAGTAATGGCTGAGGATTTGACACAGCAGCTTCTGAGAGACACTGTAGACTGCGAGTGTATCTCACTGCAATTAGACGAGTCTACAGACACCAGCGATACAGCCCAGCTGTGCATTTTTATTTGGATGGTGTTTACAGATATGACTGAAGAAGAGGAGCTATTAACGTTACTGCTCATGAAAGAAAGCATGGTGTTCAATTTTCAGTCATTTAAAAACTTTGTCTAGAAAACCACCAACTCCCGGTGTGTAAACTGTGTGCAGTATTGATGGCTGTTTGTCACCTATGTGCATTACTGCTGTCAATTTTTACGTGCATTACCAAAGGTTACATTACTCTCTAAATATCAGTTATGCAATGTGTTATATAAAGTATACTCAGTGTATGTATAAATGAATAGATGTTTAGTATTTTTATGTAGGTATATCATTTTGATCTTGTCATTTTGAAAGTAGCTCGCAAGCTAAAAAAGTGTGGGCACCCCTGCTCTACAACGTCCCTGTTGGCAACACACGCCACAAACCCTATGACATATTTTGATGTTCCTCTGTTCTGTTGTGACAATAAAACAAACAAGTTTATTTTTAAACTTCATTATCATATTATTTCAGTGAGGACTATAAATAACTACAAATAACTAATGTTACGGAAATCTGTTTGTTTTGTTATGAGTTGCTGGATTTTTTTATTTTAATATTTATGGCCAATATATCGGAATATCGGATTTTTAAGTCACCAAATATTTGTATTGGTATTGGCCTTAAAAATCCTTTATTGGTCGGGCTCTAGTGTTAATGCTTGTTAAGCTGTCTGGGGAGGGAATTCAGTACTGCATTGTAGGTTGGTGATAAGTAATGTAATGTCAGTTATTCCAGTTTGACATAGATGGATTATTTTACTTCCTCTTTCAAACCATCTGTCTTTACTGGCCAAGATGTTTACATTGTTGTCCTCATAGGAATTATTTTTCTCCTTCAGATGTAAGTGGACAGCAGAGTCTTGACCTGAGGAGTTGGTCCTCCTGTGTTGTGCCATTCGTTTATGGAGTGGTTATTTTGTCTCCCCAATGTAAAAATCTTTGCAGTCCTGGCTGCATTGAACAGCATAAACTACATTACTCTGCTTATGGCTGGGTGATTTGTCTTTATGATGGACAAGTTTCTGACTCAGTGTGTTGTAGGTGAAGTGAACCAGGATATGATATTCTTTGAAGATTCTGCTGAGTTTCTCAGATATTCCCACGACATAGGGAATTATGATGTTGTTATGTTTTCCCATCTCCTCCTGTCAGCCACAGGTTTTAAGTGCTCCTTGATGTGCTTCTGTTAATTACAATGTGTTTATTGATTTTCAATAAGAACATACAAAACACATACCACACTAGTTGCACAATGAGATGCAGGCAGACCTCGCTGCATACACAAACATACAACAACAAAAAATTAAAGGAAATTAAAAAAATAAAATAAAATGGTCATACTCAATAGCCTTACGGATAAATATAATCTATTGTTGCTTGAGAAAGTCCATTAAGGACTTTACTTTACCCCTAATTACATAAGTTAGCTTTTCTAATTTAACACACATTGCCATCTCCCTAATCGAAGATTGTGTAGAAGATACTTCAGTCTCTCTCCAAGATAGAGTAACCATCCTCCTGGCCTGCAGGAGGCCAACGTTGATCAGAGTCTTACACTTAGAGTTAACAGAAAAGCAATCTGGGTATATCCCTAAAATACAGAGCTTTGCTATGCAGGGTACCTGAATACCTGTGATTTTACTTAGAATGCAG
Organism: Diplodus puntazzo; assembly: GCA_963678695.2. Classification (NCBI taxonomy): domain Eukaryota; kingdom Metazoa; phylum Chordata; class Actinopteri; order Spariformes; family Sparidae; genus Diplodus; species Diplodus puntazzo. The sequence continues at coordinate 27,368,450 of OZ023175.1, read as the reverse complement.
ACAATCATTTTTCAAAAAGTTACCAGCTTAGGACATTCTCATACACAATGAACACAATTCAATGCGAGAGACAGGATCCTACCCTGAATGAATTAAAGTACCTTTCTCAGTCAAACATTTCACACATGTATCTGGAATGCCTTTGAGTTTCTCTGAGGTTATGTATGTTCTCATTAATTATGTTGTAGCAGTTTCATTTGAGTATTAATGGTTTGTGATTGAGCTTTTAAACAAGCTGTCGCCCACTCAGCTTCTTCAATATCTTCCTTAATATCTAAACTCCATGCCCTCCTTCCATCATGACTAGATTCCTCATCATGTGAGACAAGTGCTGTATATAGTGTAGAGATTCATATATTTTAACACAATGCCCTCAAGGCAGGACAGCGGTGGCTCATATGTAGCCTGGTGATGCTTTGATGAAATTAAGTGCTTCAGTTGTAAGTATTTAAAAAAGTGTCTTTTTTGGAATCGAATGTTTCAAACAAAGGTCGTTAAATGTTAGTAAAGTACCCTTAACATACAAGTCTCCAATTTTTTGCACCCCTCTGTCGGCCCAAACCTGAAAACCACCATCTGCCCTGCTAGGAGTGAACTGCGCATTATCCCAATTAGGTGTAAATTGAGAGATGGGGGGTGTATCACCAATATGTCTATGAGCTTTGAACCATATATCAATAGAGTTTTTAACCCTCTAAGACCCACTGTTGTAATATTACAACGTTACCTTTAGCCATCCTAAAAAACATTGTTATATTTTATCTTGTTTTTTACCACATTTACATAGTCATTTGTTTATGTTTATGTTTATGTTGTTTATGTTGTTTATTTCGGGCATGTCAATTCATCATCATCACATTTCATCATTGTTCAATAATACAATACACATGGCCGAAAGGGAAAAAGCGGGAGAAGCCAAAGCTTATCTAGTCCCGCCCCCATTACCCACAGGATAAAATCTTCATACTAATCTTTTCTTAAAATTTGGTCCTATTGTTCAGTCTCACAATGCTATTGGATAGTACATTTGTTTATAAGTCCCGCCTAATGCCCATGAACTCACACAACCTCTCACGGTTTCCTTCGGACAACATTGCTTTGTTTCATTGGACTAAATTCATCAGATTCAAGTGAGTAAAATGTCTTTTATATTTTTTTTGTTGTTATTACAATGTCTAGAACATGTACATATGTAGTTTTTGTAGAATAGATTCATCAAATTTCATTTAGAGCTTGTTATATATTTGTTGTAATATTACAACGTTGGGTGAGTGTGGTAGTCAAAATAGCAGGCTTGTTGCAGTGGGAGCAAACAGGTTGTATTCCCTCCACTACACCACTGCCTGAAACAGAGTGTTTCTTAATACATGGAAAGTATACATACTACCCTTGTGTTGTGTTCTGGTCAAATTAGACTGATTTAAAAGTTTTATCTCTAAAAAATGTACTTAATTTGATCAGACTGACCTAAAATTCCACAACTTTGTCCACAAAGAGGATATCAACAGACAATTCAGCTCTGGGAAAGGTGAAAATGTTCCTGAATGTTTGGTGTGGATGTAAGTGGGGGAATACATGTTTTCCTTTTAGTATGATAATTAGAGAGCATTACAAGCGGTATTGTCATGTCAAGGCAGTATTGTGTGAGTAAATGCCTGGTGATTGGGATGCACATTTCTTTTAGCATGATAAGTAGAGCCATTTACATTTACATTTAGGGCATTCAACAGATGCTTTTGTCCAAAGCGACTTACAATAAGCAGTCAGTATTGTCTGCCTGAAAACATTTGGGAATTCATTACATGGGAACAGCCAGGCAGGTGTGCCTGCCCAACTGTGACCTTGAAGATGAGAAGAGCTTGAAGAAAAAGGGGAGAGGAAGCGATGACGTCAGAGTGGAGGGGAATCACAACATCTGTGCTGTCAAATGGTCTGACAACAGGGCCATCACACTTGTGTCATCCTTTGCTGGACCTGAACCTGTGCAGAAGATTCAACGCTGGGACAAGGCCAGCCGAACCTACACTGAAGTTGAGAGGCCTTACATTGTTGGTGCCTACAACAAGTACATGGGAGTTGTGGATTTGTTGGACTCATTTACAGCCAAATAGAGGTCCCCCATCACATCCCATCACTGGTACATGTACATCTTCTGACACACCATCATCCTCTCCGAAGATGTCTATCACAGAGACAATGAACAGAAGACAGTTTCGGGCATAGTGAGCATCCTCTCTCATCCTGGTTAACATGGCGCTCCAAACTCCAAAGAGAGGACGACCAGGATCAGGAAGCTCTCTGACTCCTCAGAAGAGACCATCCAAGAGAAGTGTACACCTCCCATTGGATTTACGCAAGGACCTAGTTGCGCATTTCCCATTGAAGACAGGGAGAGAACGCTGCAGACACTGTATTAATGGATGCAGTAACACACAATGCAGCAAGTGTGATGTTCACCTTTGCTTTACAGAAACAATAACTGTTTTTAGGACTTTCACTATGAATGAAAATCAGCCATGAAAAGAAAAAAAGGAATGAAGAAGTTGTTATAAAAAGCTTTTTATTTATTTTTTTTTATTTTTTTTTTCTTCATAAAAATATGACTAATGTGTGATTATTATTAATGTTATAGACCTTTATGGGGCTAAGTAAGCAATCAACCCTGCAAATGGACCCTTAGTTGTTCTGAATTGTTGTTCAGAGAACATGAGTACATGTACAGAAATTCTGCTCCCACCTAAGCCCAACGTTGCAATATTACAACATTTTTCTAAAAACGTACATAAACATTTTTTTTTATAAAAACTGCATTAGAGACCTCCTACAACAACATCTGAGGGGTCAAAAATTTTTTTTTTTTAGGTTTTTCTATATTTGGGTCTTACAGGGTTAAAGAAGGGATTTGTTGCACTTGATTCTATCAAACGCTTGTCTAGCATCTAGAGATAACAGCACTGTATTATTTTTAGAGTGGATTATGTTGAGGACCCTTCTAATGTTATGAAATCCCTGACGATTCTGTACGAACCCATTCTAATCACCATGTACCAAAGAAGGTATATATGGATCTAGCCTTTTAGCAAGAACTTTACACAATATTTTTGTGTCTACTCTCATAAGACTAGGCCTGTTCGAGGAGCAGTCATTCAGCATTTTCCCAGGTTTCAAAGTAAGAATTATTGTAGCGAGTCTTAAAGCTGGTGGTAATATACCATTATTAAATGACCCGTTAAACATATTCAAAAGTGGGGTCAACAAGTGCTTCTGGAAGGTTTTATAAAACTCTATTGGCAGGCCATCCGGCCCTGGAGCTTTGCCTGAGTTGGTACATTTAATGGCCTGCAATAGCTCTTCCATCGTTATGTCCTTATCCAAGTCCTCATTAACCTCCTCTGTGAGCGTTTTAAACTGGAGCTGGTTAAGAAAGGCATCCCTATAAGCGGATGTGGGGGAACATTCTGATCTGTACAGCGATTGATAAAATCCTTAAATGTGTTATTAATATCTTGAGGATCGTTTTATATCTCCCCTGATTGAGTAGTTATGCCATTAATAGCTCTTTCAGATCGTATTTTTTTAATTCTCCAAGCTAACACTTTGCCAGCCTTTTCTCCCTGATCATAAAAAGCCTGGTTCAACGACAGTAAACTTTTCGCTGTTTTATCAGATGTTAATTTATTGTATTTCGTTCTTAAAATTAGTAACCGTTTTTGTTTTTCAGGGTTATCTTTATTATTTATATCTATTTCCAAAAATTTTATTTGCTTCTCTAATTTATTAGTTTCTGCTTTTTGTTTCTTGTTTTTAGTGCTTGTGAAACTAATAATTTGCCCTCTAATACATGCCTTGAAGGCTTCCCATCTAATGCATGCGTTAGTTTGGTTAGTGTTGATCCGAAAGTAGACGTGAATCTTATCTTCTACATATTTAACAAATTCCAGATTTTTAAGCCACCTCACTTGCAGACGTCAATTAGGGGGAAACTGTTGAAGCTTCTCTAGTTGTACAGACATAGAAATGGGGGAGTGATCACTAATGACTATACAATATCAACTATTCTCAATTTTGGATACCAGCTCTTGTGATGCTAAAAAATAATCAATGCGAGACCTGGACTTACGTATTCCTGAGTAGCATGAGTATTCCAATTTATCTGGGTTAAGTGTACTCCAGATTTCAGATAAGTTAGTCCATCCATCCATCCATTTTCGTCCGCTTATCCGGGGCCGGGTTGCGGGGGCAGCTGCCTGAGCAGGGACACTCAGACTTCCCTCTCCCCGGACACTTCCTCCAGCTCTTCCGGGAGGACCCCAAGGCGTTCCCAGGCCAGCTGGGCGACATAGTCACTCCAGCGTGTCCTGGGTCTTCCTCGGGGTCTCCTCCCGGTGGGACATGCCAGGAACACCTCCCGAGGGAGGCGTCCCGGGGCATCCGAAACAGATGTCCGAGCCACCTCAGCTGGCTCCTCTCGATGTGGAGGAGCAGCGGCTCTACTCCGAGCTCCTCCCGGGTGACAGAGCTCCTCACCCTATCTCTAAGGGAGCACCCCGCCACCCTGCGGAGGAAACTCATTTCGGCCGCTTGTATCCAGGATCTTATTCTTTCGGTCATGACCCAAATTTCATGACCATAGGTGAGGGTAGGAACGTAGATTGACCGGTAAATCGAGAGCTTCGCCTTTCGACTCAGATCTCTCTTCACCACGACAGACCGGTACAACGACCGCATTACTGCGGCCGCTGCACCGATCCGCCTGTCAATCTCACGCTCCATCCTTCCCTCACTCGTGAACAAGACCCCAAGATACTTAAACTCCTCCACTTGAGGCAGGAACTCTCCCCCAACCTGGAGGGAGCAAGCCACCTTTTTCCGGTCGAGAACCATGGCCTCGGATTTGGAGGTGCTGATTCTCATCCCAGTCACTTCACACTCGGCTGCAAACCGCCCCAGGACATGCTGGACGTCCTGGCTCGAAGGAGCCAACAAGACCACATCATCCGCGAAAAGCAGAGATGAAATTCAGTGGCTCCTGAACCAGATCCCCTCCCGCCCGTGGCTGCGCCTAGAAATTCTGTCCATAAAAATAATGAACAGAACCGGTGACAGAGGGCAGCCCTGCCGGAGTCCAACATGCACTGGGAACAGGTCTGACTTACTGCCGGCAATGCGAACCAGGCTCCTGCTCCGGTCATACAGGGACCGTACAGCCCTTAACTGAGGGCCTCCGACCCCGTACTCCCGGAGCACCTCCCACAGAATGCCACGAGGGACACGGTCAAATGCTTTCTCCAGATCCACAAAACACATGTGGACTGGTTGGACAAACTCCCATGAACCCTCGAGCACCCTGCGAAGGGTATAGAGCTGGTCCAGTGTTCCGCGGCCCGGACGAAAACCACATTGTTCCTCCTGAATCCAAGGTTCCACTATCGGCCGAATTCTCCTCTCCAGTACTCTGGAATAGACTTTCCCAGGGAGGCTGAGGAGTGCGATCCCCCGATAGTTGGAGCACACCCTCCGGTCCCCCTTTTTGAATAGGGAGACCACCACCCCGGTCTGCCAGTCCAGAGGCACTGTCCCCGACTGCCACGCGATGCTGCAGAGACGTGTCAACCAAGACAGCCCCAGAACATCCAGAGAGTTGAGGTACTCAGGGCGAATCTCATCCACCCCCGGTGCTTTGCCACTGAGGAGCTTCCCAACTACCTCAGTAACTTCGGCTTGGGTGATGAATGAATCCACCTCTGAGACCCCAGTATCTGCTTTCTCTATGGAAGGCGTGTCAGTGGGATTGAGGAGACTCGAGGTATTCCTCCACCGCCCGACAATGTCCCCAGTCGAGGTCAACAGCTCCCCACCTCCACTGTAAACAGTATTGGTGGAGGACTCCTTCCCCCTCCTGAGGCGCCGGATGGTTTGCCAGAATTTCTTCGAGGCCGACCGATAGTCCTCCTCCATGGCCTCCCCGAACTTTTCCCAGACCCGAGTTTTTGCTTCTGCGACTGCCCGTGCTGCCGCACGCTTGGCCTGCCGGTACCCGTCAGCTGCCTCAGGAGACCCTCGGGCCAACTAGGCTCGATAGGACTCCTTCTTCAGCTTGACAGCATCCCTTACTTCCGGAGTCGAACACCGGTTTCGGGGATTGCCGCCACGACAGGCACCGGAGACCTTACGGCCACAGCTCCGGACAGCCGCGTCAACAATGGCAGTGGAGAACATGGTCCATTCGGACTCAATGTCCCCAGCCTCCCTCTGGATCTGGTCAAAGCTCTCCTGGAGGTGGGAGTTGAAGACGTCCCTGACAGAGGGTTCCACCAGACTTTCCCAGCAGACCCTCACAATACGTTTGGGTCTGCCAGGTCTGTCCAGCTTCCTCCCCTGCCAGCAGATCCAACTCACCACCAGGTGGTGATCAGTTGACAGCTCAGCCCCTCTCTTCACCCAGGTGTCCAAGACATACGGCCGGAGGTCAGATGACACGACCACAAAGTCGATCATTGACCTCCGGCCTAGGGTGTCCTGGGGCCACGTGCACATATGGACACCCTTATGCTTGAACAAGGTGTTTGTTATGGACAAACTGTGACTAGCACAGAAGTCCAGTAACAAAACACCACTCGGGTTCAGATCAGGGAGGCCGTTCCTCCCAATCACACCTCTCCAGGTAACACTGTCGCTGCCCACATGAGCGTTGAAGTCCCCCTGTAAAACAACGGAGTCCCCGGTTGGAGCACTCTCCAGTACCCCTCCCAGGGACTCCAAGAAGGCCGGGTACTCTACATTGCTGTTCGGCCCATAAGCTGAGACAACAGTGAGAGACCTATCCCCGACCCGAAGGCACAGGGAAACGACCCTCTCGTTCACTCGGGTAAACTCCAACACATGGCGGCTGAGCTGGGGGGCTATAAGCAAGCCCACACCAGCTTGCCGCCTCTCACCGCGGGCAACTCCAGAGTAGAAGAGAGTCCAGCCTCTCTCAAGGAGTTGGGTTCCAGAGCCCAGACTGTGCGTGGAAGTGAGCCTGACTATTTCTAGCTGGTACCGCTCAACCTCCTGCACCAGCTCAGGCTCTTTCTCCCCCAGTGAGGTGACATTCCATGTCCCCATGGCTAGAGTCACCGTCCGGGGATTGGGTCGCCGGGGCCCCGCCCACGACTGCCACCCAAATCCCACTGCACCGGCCCCTTCTGAACCCTCCAGCGAGTGGTGAGCTCACCGGAGGGCGGGCCCACGTCGCTCCTTCAGGCTGGGCCCGGCCGGGTCCCGTGGGCAAAGACCCGGCCACCAGGTGCTCGCCTGCGAGCCCCAACCCCAGGCCTGGCTACAGGGTGGGGCCCCGGTAACGCCAATCCGGGCGACGTAAACTTCCTTGATTTTCTGTCTGTCATTAGGGCTTTTGAACTGATCTTCTGACCCGTCACCTAGGACCTGTTTGCCTTGGGAGACCCTACCAGGGGCATTAAGCCCCGGACAACATAGCTTCTAGGATCATTCGGGTGCTCAAACCCCTCCACCACGATAAGGTGCCAGTTCAAGGAGGAGATAAGTTTAAGTCTGTGGTAAATTGTGAAAATGCTTTTCTAGATTGTTTTTAAAGGGGATCACATTTTGTAGAGCAGTCTACCGACGGGTTCAAAGAGCAATTGAAATCCCCACTGATAATATAAAGGCCATACAATGAAGACAAGGTTAAGAAGAAATCCTCAAAAAAATTTGGGTTGTCCTCATTAGGACCATATATGCTGGCCAAATTCAATGCGAGAGACAGGAACATTAGGGGGCGCTACAGAGCCCGCAGGTCACGACCACGCCCAGTGACAATGCAGGATCGTAATTTTCACCAGATGTGATGTATATTCCAAATTTGGTGAGTTTTTAGATATGTTCAGGCATCCAAAACTGCAGTCAAACTTGGAGAAGAAAATTTCTTTCCTTCCAATTACAATAGGGACCTCGCAGGTCTACCTGCTTGGGCCCTAATAATTTTTCCAATTACAATAGGGACCTCACAGGTCGATGACCTGCTCAAGCCCTAAATATAATAATAAGAAGAATAATTTTTCCAATTACAATAGGGACCTCACAGGTCTGTGACCTGCTCGGGCCCTAATAAGAAGAATAATTTTTCCAATTACAATAGGGACCTCACAGGTCTGTGACCTGCTCGGGCCCCAAATAGAACTGCAAGCAGTTATGAACGGGGGCCAAGCCCCCCTGCGTGATTCAGACCCCGCGCACCGCAGAGCCCACCGAAGTTGGCCCCAAAGGATGCCGGGCTCGGGGCAAAAGTGAGGACACAGGCCAACGTCTGAGCCGTGGTATTCGCTGTAATGGGAAGTGCGCAGGAAGCGCAAAAGGCTGAATGTGTGCCTATTTGGATATGTTGTAATAAGCCACGCCCACATTGACCAATCATGATGACCACCTTCAAGATATGGCCTCAGGATTGGCCTTACATCATACCGACCAAATTTCGTAAAAATCGGTGTAGCCCTTAAGGAGATATAAACTTCTCATCTTTTTAGCGCCCCCTAGTGGCCAAAATTCGGCTCATCCCTTCCCAGTCTCATGGCAACCAAGGATCTCAAATTTGGTGTTAATAGCATTTAGTTTGACCGAGATATCAAACAGTTTACATCTTTATAGCTAGCTACAGAAATTTGTTCCTTAATAATTTGCGCATTTTTTGACCGAGCAAAATTCTTTTGATAACTTTAGATGAGGTCCAACTGAAGAATGTACATGCCAAGTTTAACGCAGATCGAAAAAGTAAGTTTTCCACTGTTTGCGATTTTTCGAAAAAACTTTCTAGGCGGAAGTGGGCGTGGCCAATCACAAAGTGATTCAGCTCTATTCAGGGAATCTGGGGATACAAGGTTTTTGAATGTGCGACATACGTTGTGGGAGTTATAGGCAAAAAACGTTGGCTTAGATTATAGCGCCCCCTGCAGGCAGATATATGTAGTTTTTAGTGTCTGGACCAACCCTCCAAATTGCACCGCCCTCCCTTGCACAGTTTAGCCTGCAGCACCATATTTAGCCGGAAAAAAATAAAAATAAAAATCTTTGCAATTACAATAGGGTTCCTAGCACCCCTGGTCCTAGGAAACCCGTACGCTTGCATACGCGATCCGTCGACCCCGGCCCCCTAATAAATAATCATTTGAAAAACAATAGGGACCTCGCAAGTTCCCTACTCAGGCCCTAGAAAAATCTTTATAATTACAATAGGGTTCCTAGCACCGCTGGTCCTAGGAAACGCGTATGCTTGCATACACGTTCCCTCGGCCCCTCGGGCTTGGCCCCCTAAAAATCCTTACAATTACAATAGGGTTCCTAGCACCGCTGGTCCTAGGAAACGTGTATGCTTGTATACACGTTCCCTCGGCCCCTCGGGCTTGGCCCCCTAATAAACATGTTGTTCGAACAGATACGTCAAGTGCATCAGCAGCAGCTGTCTGTCAGCCCCATATAAGGTCGAGTGTTTATACCAACAAAGTCACCCGTGACCCCTGACGATACCGGCTAGCCTATATCTTCCGGTGACGTCAGAGGATCTGTTCCTGCAGAATCTTCTCGCAAAACCACAAGGATTCTGACTGACAGAACGCTCTGGCAGTCATCCAGGATTCATAGAACTGTAGTTACATATGTAACTTGCGTTCTATTTCATCCTTACTGACCACCAGAGGTGGTGCTTCAGCACTGGATGACCCATAACAACAAAGTCACGAGGAATGCCAATACATACCTCAATGAGAGGAAGCAGTAGAGGTGGGCAACAGGGCCACACCCAGTGGGTGGGGAGTGGCCACATTCACACGATAGAATCTGGAGAAGGTAGTTGGTGATGCCCACGATGCTGCATCACAAATGTCCCCCAGGGGCACACCACGCAGAGCCGCCCATGATGCAGAGACAGCCCTTGTAGAGTGGCACCTCACCCCGGATGGCAGGGAGCGACCACTGTGTTTATACGCCTGGGTGATGACATCCACAATCCAATGCAACAGTCGCTGTTTGGAGAGGGCACAGCCTTTTTTAGGACCACCATAACAGAGGAACAGCTGTTCTGACTGTCTCATGCTTGTGGTCAAAGTTATATAGGCTCTTAAAGCCCGCATGGGGCACAGCAGTCCTAACCTTTCCTCCACTGCGGGGGGGAAAAACTGTGCCAGGTAGATAGGTCGGTTAAGGTTCGACAATGACAGAGCCTTAGGAAGAAAAGCCGTATTCGGCCACAGAGTGACCCCTGAGCCATCTGAGTTCCACCTCAGACATGAGTCACTCACTGTGAGAGCATGTAGCTCCCCAACACGCTTTGCTGAAGTGATGGCAAGGAGAAAGGCGGTCTTAGCAGACACCCACTTCAACTCTGCCTGCGCCAGGGGCTCAAAAGGAGGCAGACACAAAGCATCCAGCACCAGGGGCAGATCCAATGCTGCAATTCTCTGTGCCTTGGGGGTTGTAACCTCAGGGCTCCCTTTAGGAAGAGGGACACGTCTGTGGCACCCCATGGTGTTGTCATCAACTTGAGCGTGTCGAGAGAAACATACACCCTCAGAGTAGCAGGGGACCGTTCGCCGTTCAGGAGTGACTGTAGGAACAGAATTTTTGGAATTGTACAGTGCACGGGGTCCTCACCCCTGTCTGAACACCAGACAGAAAACAGCTACCACCTGTTCTAATACTGCATCTGGGTAGAAGGCGCCCTAGCATTCAGTATGGTATGTTGGACGGTGTTTGAACACTCTGTCAGCAGCTGGTCGGGCCCTGCAGTGGCCAAACCCAGAGCTGCAGGCGATGAGAGTCGGTATGCCAGACCCGGCCCCCTAGCTGAGACAGGAGATCCATCCTGTCGGGGAGACGCCACAGTGAGCCGCGGCAGAGCCTGTGCAGCAGAGGAAACCATGTCCTCCCTGGCAAGAAGGGGGCTACCAATAGTAGCATGTGTCCCAGCTGGAGGACCCTCTGCAGTATTTGAGGAATCAGAGGCATCGGTGGAAAGGCATAGAGAAGACCCTCTGGCCAATTGTGGGCGAGAGCATCCTGGCCCAGAGGGCTGGCCTCCTCTGTCAAGGAGAACCAGAGGGGGCAATGGGTCGACTCTTCTGTGGCAAAGAGATCCACCTCTGCCCTGCCGAAGATGTCCCAGATATTGAGCACCACCTCTGGGTGAAGCCGCCACTCCCCTGGTGGAGGCTTGCAATGTGATAGGAAGTCTGTGGCCCGGTTCCATTCCCCAGGCAAATACATCGCTCTTGTGATGGCAAGGCGGGAGGCCGCCCAAAACAGGAAGTCCCGGGACACCTGCAACAGCCGTGCAGACCTGGTTCCCCCTTGGTGGTTTATGTGAGAGACGGTGGCGACGTTGTCCGACCGTACTAGCACATGTCCCCCTCTCAGGAATGGAAGAAAAAGCTGCAGTGCCATGTGCACTGCCCATAGCTCCAGCACATTGATATGGTCCGAGCGGTCCTGTGCAGGCCACAGGCCTTGAGCTGTCCGGTTCTGCCACACAGCACCCCACCCTGAGAGGGATGCGTCTGTTGTGACAGTCTCCCGACGGGATGCAATGGAGCCCATGGGCATGCCCTGAAGGAGAAAAGATCTCTCCCTCCATGGGGCCAGAGCAAGGAGGCAACGCCGTGACACCTTGAGTTTTCTGTGCCAGTGCCGCTTGGCATCCAAGTGGAAGCTGTTTAGCCACCTCTGAAGGGGATGCAGTGACAGCAACCCTAAAAACCACAGTGGCAGCAGCCGTCAGCTTGCCTAAGAGGCACATATACTTGACATAGCGCAAGCAGCGGCCCTCCTGAAAGAGGAGAAGGAGGTAGAGGATGTCATCCACGCACCGAGTTGATGGACAGGCCTTCGGGGCAACGGCATCCAGAGTCACCCCCAGAAAGAGTGTACTCCATAAGGGGACCAGGCAGCTCTTTGTGAAGTTCACTTTGAGACAGAGCTGGGCCACATTTGAGAGGAGAATCGCTGTGTCCTGGGTCACCTGAGACCGGGATGGCGCACAGACCGGGATGGCGCACAGACCAGCCAGTCATCCAGGCACGGCAAGATCTTCATGCCCCGCGACTACAGGGGTGAGAGGGCTGCCGCCACACACCTGGTGAACACCCGTGGGGAAAGGGAGAGGCCGAACAGGAGCACCCTGAACTGAAAATGGTGGCCCTGAAAGGCAAACCGCAGAAATTGTCTGTGGTGTAGTGCTATGGGGACATGAGAAAAGCGTCCTTCAGGTCTATTGAGGTAAACCATTCCCCTCTGGCAACAGTACACAGAACCTCTGCAGTACTGAGCATGTGGAACTTCAAGACCTTCAGGAACCTGTTGAGTCCCCTCAAGTCGAGGATAGGGCGGAGTCCGCCGTCTTTCTTTGCGACAAGAAAGTAAGTCGAATAGAACCCCCCAGGTCACGTATGATGGTCATCCTGACCCAGTCGAAGGCTGGGGGCCAGCGTCTCAACTGAAGTATGTACCCGTGGGTTAAGGTGGAAATCACCCAAGGGTCCATGGTGGAAGCAGCCCAGTAGCTGCTGCTGTTGGGAAAAACAGCCGACGACCGGCCCCGGACTCTCAGCGCCTGGTCCCCCGGCCTCTAGAGGCCTTGGGGGGACGACGGGCACCGTCAAAGGTCTGAGGTTGTCTAGAGGGCGGATGTTCGGGGGCTCGAAAGCCCAGCGACCTCCTTGAGCCAGATGTTGAACTGGTCACTGAGACCTAAGGTAGTCACTGGGGAGAGTCTGTGGCTGAGAGCGGTGCCTGGGGGCAGCTGAAGAGCCCCCAGGCCTGCTGGGAGGAGGCATACTCCTGTGAAGCCCAGAGAGCTGCTGTTGAGTCTGCCTGGCCTGGACTGTGCGCTCAAGCGCCTCTACAGCAGCTGACCCAAAAATCTCACCGGGTTCCACTGGGATGCTGTGGAGGGTTCTCCGACACGTCTCGGTGAGAGGTGACTGTGCCAGCCACAACTGGCGACGAGCCTAGACAACTGTGGACATCAGGCGCCCCAGTTCTCTGGACATCAGAGCAAATGCCTCCAGAGATGTGTCACCAAAGCTGTGGACGAAAGCGTCTAGCGTAGCCTCCTGCAGGGATGCTGAGAGAGCAAGCATCAGATGCGAAAAGGAATTTCCAATGCATCCCATGCGTGCTGCTGCGTCATAGGCCTTAGAAAGCAGGTCATCTGTAGCCCGACACTGGGGGCACGGACACCTGGCATCCGGCCTCAGAGCCTCATCAGGTGAAACAATGAGAGCCGCTATAGCCGGCTCAACCACTGGCATGTGGGCCAAGCCGAACTTGGCTGCATCCTGCGTAGCTGCCAGGGTTTGGCCATCTGATGTTGCATGAGAGAGGGCTCTAGTATCTCTCCAGCATGCGTGCAACTCCCTCAGGCATTCATCTGACGGAGGTACAGTAAAGGTGGCAGGGGCTGGACCACGCCTGAAGAAAGCGCTGGCAGGAGCCGGCTGAGCCTGCGGAACATCCAACTGCAGGCGGGCCAGGGCCATACGAATGATGGCACCCATGGAGTTGTCCTTGGACCCAGCACCGCAACTGCGGGCTGAGGAGCGGGAGCTTGCCCCCAAGGTGTGGGAGACAGCATCCTGGGGGACCACATCCGCCCCATAGTCAGTGAACTCAGCGGTTGAAGCCGCCACGGAGAGCACATCCTCCTCTGGTTCGAACATGGCAGCAGGGGAAGCAAGAGCACCCACATCCACTGCACCAGTCCCAGACTGGATGGCTAGGAAGAGGGATTTCATTTGATTTAGCTCCTTAGTCAACTGGTCCACCCTGGAGGCCAGTTTAGTCTCCTTGACCCTCTTCCCAGAGGAGGCAGCCTCTGCCGCCCAACGTTTAGATCGGCTAGGCTGTGCTGGAGGCAATCGCTAGGCTGGGGTCAACTGGTCTGGCTCCGGAACATGGCCCAGCAGGTGTTCAGCCTCAGCCAGTCTGGCAACCCGCACTGCTTGGGGCATGCAGCTACAGTTCATGCACGGGTCCTCCGAAAGCCCCTCCCTCAGGTGTTCGAGGCCAAGGCACATATCATGACCATCTTCGGACTGCAGAGAGGCCAGACAGGCCGAGCAAGAGTGGTCACCAAGCATGGTGACAACCGGTTCAAATACAACAGCAACCGCCTATGCTGGGAGCGGGAGCGAGAGCACTGCCTCCACCAGGGTCAGCTTGCCGCGCAAAAAACAAACCAAACGAGCCCAACCGCAGGTGCCACAATACAAACTAAAGTAGGCAGAGCGAAAACACCGATAAAACTGCCAAAAAGAAAACAAACACAGCTCAGGATGCAGCTGTTACAGAAAAAAATAGTAATGCCTTCACCAACACGGGAAACTTACAACGAAAGGCGGGTACAAGCTGTACAAATTACTCCCAGATGTAATGGTAGTACAGATGTCGGGAGAGGGAGCGAGTACACTGGCTTCACCAACACATAAAACTACAACGGAAAGCGGGTACAACCAACGGTGTACCGATTACACAGACGCTAGGTCAAGCAGGCAATGCTAACCGCTAGTGCCCGTAACTAGTAGCACAAATGTCGGGAGAGTGAGCGAGTACAACCCCTTCACCAACCTTATTTAACAAAAGAAAGAGATACTCAAAGGAAACGTAACACTACGCCTGGTATACTCACCCAGTTGTAGAGACGAACTGATGGTGATCCGAAGGGGTGTCCACGGCAAACCGCAACAAACCTCCCGTCTCAGCTCGTCACAGCCCTTGGAGGGCGAGCAGCTCACAGCTCCGGCAGGTTGTCGCAAGGCTACCAGCGACGAAGCAGCAGTGAAGTACACGTTTTAGTTCAGCTAGAGCTCACTGATGTACGTCTACCTGCAAAGCGAGACGATGAAAAGGAACAGATCCTCTGACGTCACCGGAAGATATAGGCTAGCCGGTATCGTCAGGGGTCACGGGTGACTTTGTTGGTATAAACACTTGACCTGCGCGAGATGGAGACAGTCAGTGCTGAAGCACCGCCTCTGGCGGTCAGCAAGGATGAAATAGAACTCTCAATACAAGCAGAGACATTTTTATATTTTCTGGAAATCAGAAGATTACATGACTTGTTGTGATTTAATCAGAAGATTAAATCGCAACAACCATATAGCCTCATATATGTATTTTTTCAACCTGTATCCAATGCGACCACCTGTAAGTCTTCAGTTGTGGAGATAAATTAGACCTGATTGCGAGACTACAAGGGAGACAGTGAGCAGTAACCAAGTAACTGTCATATTGTTCTTTTCACAAATGTGGTAGTTGTTGAGCTAAACTCGGGAAAATGTATTTTATTACGTTCAGAAAGTAGCTAGAAGAGACGGCGCTAAGTTTCACTTTCAGTTTCCGGCGGAGTAATTAAACCGGCGCACCGATGACGGAAAAAGGAAAAAAAAAGAAAAGACGACGAATCGTCATTCATTCAATACAACCACCCGTGGGAAAAGTCTGCGTTTGGCCAAACAGAGGGAAGGCAGCAGGACAGAGGTAAAGGACTCAGCTCAAGGATCGACCTAAGGACGCCACTGGTGAGAATGAATGAACGAATGAATAAATAATAATTTAATATTGAATGTTAGATTGTGATGTGATATTTTGAGTTTATTAATGTAATGTTAAGATTAATTTGAAATATTTGGTCTGTCAGGTTTTGGTTTAGGGGGAAACTTAGGATGAAGGGAGGTGGACCCAACCGCAGTTAAACAGGAGGCAAGATCAGGGGAAAAACAAAAAGCGAGCTTAATTAAAAGCTGAATACGAAAACCAGGGAGTCAGGTACAAAACAGTCAAAAGGGACAAAAGGCAAAGTAGCAAAGAAACCAGCAAGGCAAAGTAGCAAAAAAAGACCAGCAGGACAAAGTACAAATAAAAAAATGTAAAAATGCAAAACTCAAAGTCCAAAAACACTTACCAAAGAGAGACTGGAGACAAAAGGAGCTCTGGGAGGACAAGACGCAGACAGGAGCATGAGCAGGAACATGAACATGAGGCAAGATCTCTATCCATCCATCCATTGTCAACCGCTTATCCAAAATCGGGTCGCGGGGGCAGCAGCTTCAGTAGTGAGCCCCAGATTTCCCTTTCCCTGGCCACATCAGCTAACCCTGACTGGGGAATCCCCAGGCGCTCCCAGGCCAGAGAAGAGATATAATCCTTCCACCTGGTCCTGGGTCTACCCCTAGGTCTCCTCCCAGTTGGATGTGCTAGGAACACCTCCCTCGGAAGGCGCCCTGGTGGCATCCTCATCAGATGCTCGAACCACCTCAACTGGCTCCTTTCCATGCAAAGGAGCAGCGGCTCTACTCTGAGTCCCTCCCGGATGGCTGAGCTTCTTACCCTATCTCTGAGGGAGACCCCAGCCACCCTGTGAAGAAAACCCATTTCGCCGCTTGTACCCGCGATCTCATTCTTTCGGTCATGACCCATCGCTCATGACCATAGCTGAGGGTAGGGACAAAGATTGACCGGTAGATCGAGAGCTTTACCTTCCGGCTCAGCTCCCTTTTCGTCACAACCGTGCGGTGAAGTGCATGCAACACCACACCTGCTTCTCCGACTCTCCTGTCAATCTCACACCCCATCATCCCCTCACTCGTGAACAAAACCCCGAGGTACTTGAACTCCTTCACTTGGGGCAGGGACACATTCCCCACCTTGAGTAGGCAATCCACCGGTTTCCTACTGAGAACCATGGCTTCAGATTTAGAGGTGCTGATCCTCATCCCTGCCGCTTCACACTCAGCTGCTTACTGATCCAGTGAGCGTTGTAGATCTACAACCGATGATGCCATCAAGACTATATCATCTGCAAAAAGCAGTGATAAGATCTTAAGGTCACCAAACTGTAACCCCTCCATACCACGATTGTGATATACATAGATAGGATTTCGAGGCGCAAACAGGATTTGGGACAAGGCACAGCCCTGGCAGAGGCCAACACCCACTTGGAACAAGTCCGACTTACTTCCGAGTATACGCACGCAGCTCTCACTTTGAGAATACAGGGATTGAATGGCCCTGAGAAGGGACCCCCTCACCCCATACTCCCGCAGCACCTCCCACAGAACATCCTGGGGGACCCGGTCGTATGCCTTCTCCAGATCCACAAAACACATGTGGGAGATTGTACTCCCAGGCCCCCTCCAAGACCCCTGCCAGAGTAAAGAGCTGGTCCGTTGTTCCACGACCAGGACGGAATCCACATTGTTGCTCTTCAATCTGAGGTTCGACAATCGGCCGGACCCTCCTTTCCAGCACGTTGGCTTAGACTTTCCCAGGCAGGCTGAGTAGTGTGATACCTCTGTAATTGGCACACACCCTCTGGTCCCCCTTCTTAAAGAGAGGGACCACCATACCTGTTTGCCACTCCTTCGGCACCGACCCCGACGCAATGTTAAAGAGGCGTGTCAACCAAGACAGCCCCTCAACACCCAGAGCCTTCAGCATTTCTGGTAGTATCTCATCGATCCCTGGGGCTTTGCCACTGTGGAGTTGTTTGACTACCACAGTGACTTCACCCAGGGAAATCGACGATGATACCCCATCATCCTCCAGCTCTGTCTCCATTACAGAGGGTGGCTGAGTGGGATTCAGGAGGTCACCAAAGTACTCCTTCCACCGCCCTATGACCTCCTCAGCCAAAGTCAACAAGGTCCCATCCTTGCTGTACACAGCTTGGATGGTTTCCCGTTTCCCCCTCCTGAGGTGGCGGACAGTTTTCCAAAAGCGCTTTGGCGCCACCCGAAAGTCCTCCATGACCTCACCGAACTCCTCCCACACCCACAGCTGCGGCTGCTGCCCTTCGGGCCCGTCAGTGCCCCAAAACTGCCTCAGGAGTCCCCCGGGACAACATGTCCCTGAAGGACTCCTTCAGTCGGACGGCTTCCCTGACCACCGGTGTCCACGGGTTGCCGCCCCTTGAGGCACCTAAGACCCTATGGCCACAGGACGCAGCTGCAGCTTCAACAATGGAAGCTTTGAACACCGTCCATTCAGGTTCGATATCCCCAGCCTCCACAGGGATGCTAAAGAAGCTCCTTCGGAGGTGGGAGTTGAAGGCTTCTCGGACAAGGGCCTCTCCCAGACGTTCCCAGCTTACCCGCACTACTCGTTTGGGCTTACCAGGTCTTCTTACCAGGATTTCCCCTGCCACCGGACCCAACTCACCACCAGGTGGTGATAAGTTGACAGCTCTGCCCCTCTCTTCACCCGAGTGTCCAAAACACACGGTCGAAGATCAGGTGATACGATCACAAAATCGATCATTGACCTTCGACCTAGGGTGCTCTGGTACCACGTACACTTATGAGCATCCTTGTGTTTGAACATGGTGTTCATTATAGACAGACCGTGACTTGCACAGAATTCTAATAATAGAACACCACTCGGGTTCAGATCGGGTAGGCCGTTCTTCCCAATCACGCCCCTCCAGGTATCTCCGTCATTGCCGACGGCAGCCCAGGTCTGGGTTGCCGAGGCCTGTCACTACCACTGCCACCCATATGGCAGCGCACCCGACCCCAGCGGTTTCTCCTGCGGATGGTGGGTCCACGGGGTGGGGGAGGGAGAAGTGCCACGTTGCTCTTTCGGGCTGTGCCCGGCCGGGCCCCATGGCAGACCCGGCCACCAGGCGCTCGCTCATGGGCCCTCCGTCCAGGCCTGGCTCCAGACGTGGACCCCGGGCTTCCTCCGGGCAGGGTCTCTCGCCTCACATCTCTATTTCTCATGGGGTATTTTGAACCATACTTAGTCTGGCCCCTCACCTGAGACCAATTTGCCTTGGGAGACCCTACTGGGAGCACATGGCTCCTGACAACCTAGCTCCCAGGTTCATTGGGACACATAAACCTCTCCACCGCGATAAAGTGATGGTTCCCGGAGAGGGAGGCAAGATCTGAGGCTGACAAATACATACAGAAGACATACAATGACCGGACCAGGAGTGGAGGAAACACACAGACTAAATACACAGACACTGATTACCAACGAGTAACAGGTGAGGAGAGAGAGGAGGGAGGAAGCCAGGTGTGTTAACGAAGGGGAGGAGCACAGAGGAGAAAACCAGGAGGGAACAAGGCTGACAGACAGAGGGAGAAAGAGGGCAGACCACAGGAAACAGAACAGGGAGAACAAGGCTGACAGACAGAGGGAGACAGAGGGCAGACCCCAGGAAAAGAGCAGGGAGAACATAAAAGCACATGAGGCATGAAAATCCAACAAAAAACACAAGGCAAGATCAGGAATCGTGACATGGTCACATCAGTCTTGATTTTGACTAATCTACGATTTACTTAGTTACTTTAACTCTTGTAAATGATAACTAAATTGAATTGAAGTTAAATTAATAGAATTTTTAAAATGTGATTTATTTAAATAAGTGATTTTGTTTAAATTAGAGAATTAAGTAAAATGTTTAAATATGAATTAAGAAATATTTAATTTATTAAAAGAAGTGATTTTGTTGCATAATTGCATTATGTAGAAAATAATAAGAAGACTAAAAATAAAAAAGACAAGAAGATTAAGTTGTCCCTTTTCATCCTTCACAAGTGATCCATGCCATGTTCAAGTTTGGGCAGGAGCTGAGGCAAATCGTAGGAAAACTTGACAGTTGATAAGCAGCTTCCATGTGACAGTGGAGACAAAAGGATTAAAAGGCCTCAAAGTCAGAAGAAAAGCTGTCGACGCAGAGGGGAAGCTGTATAGAAATTTTATTGGACTGTGCTTACTAAATCTCCAAGATGGCTGATGAGACTTTTGGAAAAAACAGTCAAGCAACTAAAGCAGGAGAGGACACTGGCTAAAAGTGCTCTCAGAAAATTAGCTAACTTCCTTAGCAGAGGAGCACAGCCCATGACTGAGGCTGAACTACTAGAGGAGTTCCAGAAGCTCACCTCCGAGGCTAGAAATGTTAGTGAAACAAACGACGAATACAGAGCTGGCCTACTATTTGTCATGGCACAAAGTATTGCAGAGTAGGAAAAAAATGCATCATTGACAGCAGCAGCGACAAACATGGCGGCCACTTCAGTAGCACAGACCACACCCATCGTGAGACTAAAGCCGACAGGTCTGCCCAAATTTCATGGCAATAAAAGAAGTTTCCACAGATGGAGGAAAGATTGGGAAAGCCTGCAAAAGCAAGGGGAACCGACTGGCTTTGTGGAGGTGAAAAAGATGCAACTTTTGGACAGTGTGGATGAAAGAATCTCCAAAGACTTTCGTTTGACTATGTACAACTGTGCTGAAGACATGATCAGAGTGTTGGAGAACAGGTTTGGAAATAAGTCCACAATTGCCTTAGAAATAATTGAAGAACTGCAGAAGGTTCCTTCCTACTGGCTCATCTTCGTGACCGACTCCATAAATGGTGTAACCCCAGACAACCATTTTGACAGCCTCCTTAAGTTCCTGAAAACCCTAGAGGAAATCATGGAAAAACTGGAACAGCTTGGAGTAGCAGAGAGGCCAGAGAAACCAAACAGAAAATATTCTTCCACACGTTCTACAAGACAAGATGGAGGCTGTATAGTCTGCGGAGATGAAGGGCATGTAGAGAAGATTTTCTTTTGTAAAAGATTCAAGGAGTTGAAGCTGACTGAAAAAATGAATGTTGTTAACTGGGAGCATGTAAGAAGTGCTTGGGATTGCATGAAGAAAATAATGAATGTAGAGACACTTACCTGTGCAGAAGAGGAGACTGCAGAAGGGGGAGCTCTTCAGATCACCATTTCTTTCTCTGTCCAAAGGGAATATCCGGAAAGGGTGAGGAAAATGGAAGTGAAAAAGACAGCAAGAGGAGAAATAAGCTTACAGAAGAGCAAGAGAAATTCATAGCTGAACTCTCCCCAGAAATGGCAGAAAAATGCAGAAGAACATTTACCAACATGACTGCAGTGACAAACTGTGGTACAAAGGATCAATTTGGACTGATAGGCAAATAGATTGAAAGAGCTGTCAGTTCTTATGATGCTTCTGGAGGTCACCGCCAATGCAAGACAGAAAATTGGAACATTGATAGACTTAGCATCCGACACCAACTACATCACCCACAAAGCTGCCAGAAGACTGAACCTGAGAAGTGAGAAGATCACATTAGTAGTCCTTGGAGTCGGAGGAATGGCTATGAAGGTTAATACCAGAAGATACTTACTCAAAGTCAGAGTCAAAACACCCAGAGACACGGAAAGAGCTCATGAACTTGTCTGCTATGGCCTAAATGAAATAGCCAAAGTACACAGATCTGTCTAGCTTGAACAACTAAGTAAATTCTTCCCAGAAACAAAACTGGAAGATTTAAAAATACCAGAGAATATTGAGCTACTTATCAGTCACAGAGAAGGACGACTTGCTCCACAGAGAGTCAAGATTGTTGGGGACCTTGTGCTGTGGGAGGGCCTGCTGGGAAAAACTGTAGGCGGAGCTCATCCAGATCTCTTTAAAGAGGTGGACATGGCAGCACATAAGTCCGAAACACACTTTGCTCACTCCATGAGAACAGCTGCAGTGAAGTATAACGAGATCATCAAGGCCGAGACTAAGGGTACAGTGGCTGGTTAAGAGTTCCTGGAATGGTGGAAATGGGACAACATTGGAGCAGCCTGTGAACCAAAGTGTGGAGGATGGCGCTGCGGGAATTGTCAACCAGGATGAAAGGAGATGACACTGAGTGAAGAGAGAGAACTTGAAATCATAAAGCAAGGCCTCATCTATGTAAAAAATAAAGATATATAAAATATATAAAAGTATCCCTGGATTGAGGTTCCAACCTCTCTCCCCAACAACAGAAGTGCAGTGGAGGCCTCTTTCCTGAGAACAGAGAAACGCCTAAGAGGGAACCCGAGTGGCAGGCTGCATATACAGCTCAGGTACATGAAATGGTGGAAAGAGGAGCTGCGAGGAAACTCATCAAGGAAGTAATAAAAACAGCTGGAAAGGACCCCGTGTGGTATGTGAACCACTTAGTAGTACCAAACCCCCACTCTGTGACAACACCAGTATGCCTTGTATGGAACAGCAGCCAAAAGTTTAAAGGACAGAGCATGAACGATCTCCTGCTAAAGGGGCCTGATGTCCTCAACCCAATTCGAGCCGTTCTACTCAGGTTCAGGAAGGGAATGCATGCAGCTCTGGGTGACATCACAAAGATGTACAATTCTGTATGGCTGGAAGATCAGGAGATGCACCTACACAGATTCCTCTGGAGAGACACCCAAGATGAGGAAATTGGCGAATATTCTATCACTCAAGTCAATTGCTGATCGACCAGCAGGGTGCATTGCACAACTGGCTATGCGAGAGACAGTAAAGTTACCCATGTTTACCCACTTAGTGGAGGAGCGAAGAATCCTAGAGGAGGATAGCTACGTGGATGACATCCTGACCTCCCACAATGACCTACAACGGTTGGATAAGAGCACAAGAAAGGTGGAGGAAATCAAACCATGGGTTCGGTCAGGACAAAGTGGGAAGCAGAAGGTTGTGTCGCAAGAACTCATGCCAGGAACATCAACAGGAAAAGACAGAGTCTTTATACTCCCAAACCAAATGAGGTAAGAAGAAAATGAAGCTCTGGCAGTCGGTTACCTGGTAAAAGAAGACAAGCTTTACGTGATGACCTCGATTAACTTCTCAAGGAGGAGAATGAAAATGAGAGTAGGCCAAGACCTCCAGGAGGAAGAAGTAAGAGAAAAGACTCCTAACCTGCTAACCAGAGGAGAGCTACTAAGCCAAGTCGCTGGCCTCTATGACCCAATTGGCCTGGTCACACCTGTTAAACAGAAAGGAGCCATACTCATCAGGAGAGCATTCCAGGAAGCTGGAGGAGGAAGTCTGACACGAGACACTTGGGACAAACCACTTTCTGATAGCCTTAGGGAGAAGGCAATCAAGCTGTTTGAAGAGTATGTGCGTCTTGGCCAAGTCACCTTCCACAGAAGCCTCACACCAGCTGACTGGGTTAGAAAACCCTGGGGAATAACATTCTCTAATGGAAGTGACAAAAGCTATGGTGCTGTGGTGTACTTCAGATGGGAGACCGAGCAAGGCATCAAGGTCAGACTGGTTGAATCCAAGGCGAAGCTTACACCACTAGATCAAAAAGGGGAACCTGTTAAAGCAGAAACCTGTGGTGCAGTATTTGCAGCCCGCTTGAGGAGATACACTGAAAAGCACAGCCGAATGGTGATAGAGCGATGGTTCCACCTCCTGGATAGTCCGACTGTGTTGGAAGCTATACAGCGAGACAGCTGCGGATTCCAGACTTTCTTCGCGAACAGGGTTGATGAAATTCAAAAGGCTGGATCTGTTAAGGACTGGTGGTGGATCCCAAGGGAGCTGTACATCGCTGATATTATAACAAGAGGAGCAACTCCTGAGGAACTTGGAGAGCGTTCTGAATGGCAGAATGGACCTGAGTTCCTTAAGTGGCCAGTGGAGGAATGGCCAAAGAAATCAGCTATAGAGATCGCAGCAGGTGCCAAGGAGGGCATAAATAAACTCCAAAGAAAGGCTTTCTCAGCAGCACTGACCAGAAGTCAAACAAACAGAGCACCAAGTAACACACCACAAGCTGATGAGGTTCCTGAGAATCTTTCAACAATTCCAGAGACTACAGTTCTGATTCGGAGAGCTCCAGCTGGCTCAGCAGTTAAGCAACTTGTTGAAGAGAGAAGATTCAGCAGTTTAACTAAACTGGTCAGAGTCATTACCTGGGTGTGGAGAGCTGCTACAAAGTGGAAAATGAAGAGCCCAGCTAAGGCAAAGTGGGAGGCGATTCCATCAAAGGGAGAGGTGTGATCCAAAGCCAATCAAGCTGCTCTCCATTGGAGAGTGTGAAGATGCCCTCAGGGATCTTTTCCTTGCAGCCCAAGAGGGTGTGACATTTAACGACACCACCCTCAACAGACTGGCTGTCTATGAGGAGAAAGGATCAGGACTTTTGGTATGTGGAGGAAGAATTCAGATCTTCAATGAAGAGGAAATCGCAGTACCAATCTACCATATGAGGCTTGGATATCTACACTTCTCGCTCAAGAAGCCCACAGAGAAAACCACAAGGAAATAGCAGGAACACTAAGGATGAGAAAGAGGGCCTGGGTGGTGAATGGATGGAAATTGGCTAAAAAGGTTGTGGACAGCTGTGTCACATGCAGGAAAGCCAGAGCAAGGAAGTGTCGACAAGTCATGGCTGACCTTCCACTTGAGCGGACAAAACCAGCCAGACCCTTTGAGTTCACTACAGTAGACCTGATCGGCCACTATGAAGTGAAGGATGAAGTCAGGAAGAAAGTAAGGCTCAAGGTATGGGGAATTGTCTTCTGCTGCATGGCATCAAGAGCTATATACACAGATGTCGTTAGTGACCAGTCAGCTGAAGGTTTCCTATTTGCCAACCAGAGGTTCACACCATTGAAAGGACATCCCAGAAAACTGTGGTCAGACCCTTGAAAAAACTTTGCGGGAGCTAAACCTGCCCTAAAGGAGCTTTATCAATTTCTGGATCGATTGGAAAAATCAGAACTCGAGAATGAGGCTGCCGGACATGGGACAGAATGGAGCTGGAAGATCCATCCAGCAGACTCACCTCACAGAAATGGAGCTGCTGAAGCAGCGGTCCGGATAGTGAAAAAGAGCCCTGCAGAACTTGGTGTCTTCACATGGGGAGGATTTCAAATATTTCTCTACATGACATAAAGTAGGATGGTGTGACCTCCATGGTTCAAGAACCAGGAGCTCAAGTGGGAGGTGTTTAGCTAAACTTGGGAAAATTTATTTTATTACGCTCAGAAAGCAGCTGGAAGAGCCATCGCTAAGTTTCACTTTCAGTTTCCGGCAGAATCATTAAACTGGCGCACTGCTGACGGAAAAAGGGAAAAAAAAAAAAAAAAAAAAAAGAAGACGAAACATCATTCATTCATTAAATACAACCACCCGTGGGAAAAGTCAGTGTTTGGCCAAACGAAGGGAAGGCAGCAGGACAGAGGTAAAATACAAGGACTCAGCTCAAGGATCGACCAAAGGACGCCACTGGTGAGAATGAATGAACGAATGAATAAATAATAATTTAATATTGAATGTTAGATTGTGATGTGATATTTTGAGTTTATTAATGTTATGTTAACATTAATTTGAAATATTTGGTCACATCAGGGTCCGTGTATGGTCCGTGTATGTTTTGGTCATTCGATTTCCTTGTCAGAAACGGGTATTAAAAAACAAAAAACGAGTGGTTATTTGATTTTCGTTTTAAAATACCAAAATTAAAATTGAAATACAAGGCGATTTTCTTTTTCATGGTCAAAAGGGGTTGAGCGAAATTTAAAAAATGATTCGATTTTCATTTTCTAATTTCATATAACAAAAAATAAAATCACTCGAAAACAGAAACTGAAAAAAGGCCTGTTTTTTCATATTCAGAGACCGTTTACATTCATTCATTCATCCGTTCATTTACAGGACGGTGCTGTGCAGGACAGGCTACGACCGTGACACATAGACATGAACTGCGGTCAAGCCGGCCGTCAAGCTCCGTGGTCAAATCAGCCGCACTTAAATTTCGAGTGTAGCCTACTCTCAACAGTACGTTAAATGCGGAGAAACAGTATTTACTTTCGGTTTTCAAAATAAAGGTATTATGAACAGTAAGCTATTATCCGAACCTACATTTAAAATTCAACATGTTACATTAAACCCACAAACGTAATAAAAATCTGCAGCATTTAATGTGATAAACCCAACAATGTAATACATTTTCCACAAACGTAAGAGCCGCTTCCTACTACAAACGTAACATGCTATTTCCTACACATGTAATAACTATTACATTTGCAATGATTTATTTGTGGGGACGTGAACATCTTTATCGTAATAACTTCCCACAAATGTAATAATACAATGAATGGTTGGGGTTTTTGTTTGTTTGTTTGCGTATCCACCTAATACTACTGACCGTGGGTGCAAAATCCAGCTGCTGACTCTCCGCTGTCACACAACAGATCCCCCCGTGACCAAAGTGTCAGTTGGACTTTAGAAGGGCCAGAATTCAACACTACTAGAACGGCCGTAAGCGGTCATTTGGACCGCTAGATTTAAACTCTGTCATCTGTCATGTAAATACCCAACTGAGTGATGAATGCGTTCATTGTGTCATGATATTTTTAGAAAAAAACAAAAAAATGAAATAACCCCAAAATGACTTATTTGAATATGAAACATTTTAACACTTCATATGTAACAAAACAATAATAATAATCGAAAAAGCTGGAAACGAGCTGATCTAAAACAAAGAGCCGTTGTGATCACTGGTCACAGTCTACAGATTACCTCCGCTCTCCTCACACAGTCACCACACACGGGCTTGTGGCATTTCAAGGGTCCGATGTTTGGTTCCGTTTGCAGCTCTTTTGGACCGGCACTGCCTCCGTGTCTGTGTCAGCGAAGATGGCCAGTGGTCTTCTATAACATCCTCGACCTGGCTGGATCAATGCCCGCATCTTATTCAAGGAGTGCTCAAAGTGATCGAAACTGCTGTTTTTATTTGTTTTAGATCAGCTCGTTTCCAGCTTTTTCGATTATTATTATTTGTTTTATTATATATTACGTGTTACAATAAAATGTTTCATAATCAAATAAGTTACTTTCAATTGTTAATGTTCTTGTTCTGAGTTTTCTCTATTAAAATCTTGTGTACATAGCAATAATTACGGTTTACTATGATATCGATAAATATAGCCTATAATTAAACTTGTTAAAATGTACACTTTGGTGTTGTTTTGTTTTGTTTTTTTTAAATATCATGACGCAATGAATGCATTCATCACTCAGTTGGGTATTTACATGAGACATTATAGGGTTTAAATCACGCGGTCCAAATAGTGTTGAACTTAATGTTGAATTCTGGCCCCTCTGAAGTCCAGACTGTCCAATCAGAAACATATAATTTGACCCGATCTAACTCTAAGGTCGTGGAAAGCGTGCTGTTATACCTTAACCAAGATATCGATCATTGAGATTAATTGGATCAGATCTGACTGGAATTAACCTGGTAAACTGATTCAATTCACCCACCAGCACACAAATTCACCCGCATTTGGCGGTTTAATTTCCATCCCTGCTATAAACGCTGCAATGGCACTAAACAGTAGGGGGGAAGAATAACACTGATGTTGAATTCGCAACAAATCATTCTGACTCTGCCCATATATGCCATGAGAAAAGCAATTTGCGCTGGCGACAATGTCGCATTTGTGGCTGCTGGCCGTTCGACATGCAACCACATAAAAACCTTTCACCATTAGGCAATTGTATTTGATTTTTTTTTCAAGGCACAGAGAGCCGGGGCTATTCCCAAAATATCCGGGGCTGTAGCCCCGAATGCCCAGGTCTAACGACGCGCCCACTTCTACACATCTGAGACTACAACTGTACTTGATATCAAGCATTTTTACTGCACTAATGTGCACTAATTGAGCAATGTGGTTTTACAGCACCTAAATATGGGACTATTATGTTGGCATATCTCCACACTGGTGCTGTAAAGATACTTGATATTAACTGTTTCTTTATTCATCATGGGTGCATGAAACACTTGTAACATGTTGAATTTTAAATGTAGGTTCGGATAATAGCTTACTGTTCATAATACCTTTATTTTGAAAACCGAAAGTAAATACTGTTTCTCCGCATTTACCGTACTGTTGAGAGTACACTCGAAATTTAAGTGCGGCTTATTTGACCACGGAGCGTGACGGCCGGCTTGACCGCAGTTCCATGTCCATGTGTCACGGCCGCAGCCTGTTTGTTCTGCACAGCACCGTCCTGTAAATGACAACATCCGGTCTCAGAATATGAAAAAACAGGCCTTTTCCCGTTTCTGTTTTCGAGTGATTTTATTATTTGTTGTATGAAATAGAAAATGAAACTCGAATCATTTTTAAAATTTCGCTCAACCCCTTTTGACCATGAAAAAGAAAATTGCCTTGTATTTCAATTTTAATTTTTGTATTTTAAAACGAAAATCAAATGACCACTCGTTTTTTGTTTTTTAATACCCGTTTCTGACAGGAAAATCGAATGACCAAAACATACACGGACCCTCATCAGTCTATTTTGCTTAATCTATGATTTACTTTGACTCTTGTAAATGATAACTGAATTGAATTAGTTAAATAGAATTTCCTTAAATATGTGATTTATTTAAATAAGTGATTTTGTTTAAATGAGAGAATTAAGTAAAACGTTTAAATATGAATTAAGAAATCTTTAATTTATTAAAAGTGATTTTGTTGCATAATTGCATTATGTGGAAAATAATGGCATTTTTTGTACATTTTGTTTCTTTTAAGGTTATCAACCTAATTATCTATCTGCCAGGTTATTGGTTGAAGGGGAAAACTCAGGATGAAGGAGGTGGACCCAAACGCAGGTAGACAGAAGGCAAGATCAGGGAAAACAAAAGGCGAGCTTTATTAACTTAAAGCTGAATGCAAAAATCAAGAAACATGAAACCAAAGAGGTCCAAAGACCCAAAAAACAAAGTAGCAAAGAAAGCAGCAAGACAAAGTAGCAACAAAACCAGAAAGACAAAGTACAACCAAAAAGCAAAGTTCAAATCAAAAAATGCAAAAATGCAAAACTCAAAGTCCAAAAACACATACCAAGGAGAGACTTGAGACAAAAGGAGCTCTGGGAGGACAAGACGCAGACAGGAGCATGAGCAGGAACAGGAACATGAACATGAGGCAAGATCTGAGGCTGACAAATACAATGACCGGACAAGGAGTGACGGAAACACACAGACTAAATACACAGACACTGATTAACCAAATGAGGAACAGGTGAGGAGAGAGCGGAGGGAGGAAGCCAGGTGTGGTAACGAAGGGGAGGAGCACAGAGGAGAAAACCAAGAGGGAACAAGACTGACAGACAGAGGGAGACAGAGGGCAGACCACAGGTAAAAACTTAAAGGCACAAGGGGCATGAAAAATCCAAACATGACACAACACAAAAGCAGGAATCGTGACACTATCTGTCTATGAAGACTAAAAATAAAAAAGACAAGAAGATTGAGTTGTCCCTTTGCATACTTCACGAGTGATCCATGCCATTTTCAAGTTTGGGCAGGAGCTGAGGCAAATCGTAGGAAAACTTGACAGTGATAGTCAAAAATATCATTAAAATGCATAGTTTATATAAAACGGCATAACATTTTTTCGCCGGCCTATACAAGGGCCCAATTAGATTTCTTTTGACGGGGCCCAAAATCCCTGGCGGCGCCCCTGCTTCTTTGCATAAGAATTTTGCAGCTGATCTGCAATCTGGGCCCTTTGTCGGGACTGTCTCCATCCATCTGCTGAACCTGTCAACAACAACCAGAATGTATCTGAATCCTCTCACTTGTGTAAGTACAAACTTGAGACTGGTGAGGAGGGCATGTATCTGGTGGGATGTATACAGGATGTTTGGGTGTCCCATGGCCACTGTTTAGGCTTTCTGAAAAGCAAAAACTCCCTGGTAACAGGGAGGCAGACCAGCCTCAATGTTATCTAAGTCAGTGATGTAGTATGCTAAAGGTTGCTTACCAGTTGGAGTGTCCTGCATCAAAACACTACAGGAAAACCCTGCCCTCTCTGCAACATATAAGTGAAAGGGTTTAGCATAGTCAGGGTTTCCCCAGTGCTAGAGCCATCTGCATGTCTGATTTTAGAGCTTGAAAGGCACCTTCTGCCTCTTCTGTCCTCTGTAACTCAGTGGAGGATTTTGTTTGACCTGCAGCATGGATTAGGCCTCGCAAAGGGGCAGCTTTAATAGCATAATCGCAAATTCACAGCCGACTATATCCTGCCATCCCCCAGGAAAGTCAACATTTTTCTCAGGGTTAAGAGGAGCAGCATGCAAAACATGAACATTAGATTACCCATAATTACATCAGCTATGGTCTTTTTTTTATCCTTAGGGGATATCTAGGGTCTAGGAGGCCTAAAAAAAATAAATTGCAACACGCTTGATTTAAGTCGGTAGATTTTAATCAGTAGAGGCTGTTTCTGCCTCATAAGTCAGTCAACGTCAGTCTTGGTCAAATGTTTCACCCATGTGTGAAATCATTCAAGATTTGGGAGATCAAAAAATTATGAATCCATGGACAACAATAGCCTACTAAATCCAGTAAGGCAATCGTTTGTTTTCATTCGCAGTTTTGGAACGTCCGAGATTGTCTGGATGTAATCAGGACCCAATACACGACCCTCTAGAGCAGGGGTGGGGAACCTTTTTCCTATCGAGGAGCATTTCAATTTTCATACCGTCTCTCAGGGGCCATGACTTTTTTTTTTTTTTTTTTAAAGGTAAGCAGCTCACAACATAATTTTATGGCTGTTTTAAACTTCATTGCAATAACATAAATATCATGACTATTAATTAATGTTTTAGCCAATTTTAATTTCATCCATCTCAGTGTCAGTGTTTCCTCTAGGATTTTTAATTTCAATTAATTGGATTAAAACACTATGATACACTCTATCTTAGTGTTTTAATACAATTAATTGTCTATTCCTGTTGGTTTTTATATTCACTGATGTTTAGCAGTTTAAGCTGTAGATAACCTATAATGTACCTAAAATCATTTCAGAGCATTCTGATGTGAAATAAAAATTAAAAAAAATCAGCGCTCTCAAATCTCATATATCAGCTTTAAATTACTCGAAAATGACAGATCTGAGCTGTCTTATATAAGGTTGTCTACTGTCAATCTGAGGAGAAATTGTTGAGTGGATACAGGGAGTTTTTTTTTGTTTAAGGCGGACTGAATATAGCTCCAATGTCATTTTTCAAGTGATTTGAGAGGGCCGTATTTGTTTATTTTCACATCAGAATGTTCTGAAATGATTAGAGGTACATTATGAGGTTGTCTGCTGCCAATCTGAGGTGGAAAACTTACTTATCAGTATCATTATCATATCAGTGTGACCTAATATAATGCGATGGCTGGAACTGCTTCTCCTCGGT
This sequence comes from Diplodus puntazzo, assembly GCA_963678695.2. Lineage (NCBI taxonomy): Eukaryota > Metazoa > Chordata > Actinopteri > Spariformes > Sparidae > Diplodus > Diplodus puntazzo. The sequence goes on along the minus strand of OZ023175.1, from coordinate 27,337,409 downwards.
GAGATGTCTGATGTCAGGTGGCAGTGATGACGATGCTGCTCTCAGCTGGTTGTCCAGGTTTGGATCAGTCGGTCTTGAGCGGAGCCGAGTCTTTGCAAGAGTCAGTTTTGAAAAGAAAAACTGGAAATCTCTTGCAGAATCCTTAAATGATTTCTCAGTGTCTTGTGCCATGCCAGTAATCCGATCTGAGACGGTTCTCCGAGACAAACTGACACTTTGGAACAGCTTGATTTTTTTCTGGCGTGCGCAGCTCCACAGCGGCAACGAGGCACAAATTCACCTTCGGCATGAAGTTTCAGCTTCTTTTAGCTCACTCACTACGACGAAGCAAGCCTGAGTCACGTTGTCCTGGTCCGCTCGCGGTTTGGATAAAACTGCTTGCTGGCCAATCAAACTCGGAGAGCTGCAACTTTATCCACGCGCACTTGTCCTTTCAACGCATCCAGTTTTGCATGTTTTGCGATATAATGACGCTCAAAGTTTGAGTTTTCATTACTGCCGGAGCGTCCCAACAAACCAAAGAAGAATTCATTCGTCTATTTATCTTTGAAAGAGCGACACTCTGCACCAACTTTTCTTTTCTTACTCGCCATCTCCCGTTTTAGCCAACGCGAGTCTCCTCTTGTTGTTGTCACCTGTCAATCACTGAGGACACGACGCGATGAGATCACACGCGATGACAGTTACGCTGATGTTGTGTTCAATGACCTTGGTCATGGCCCGGAAAGATGGACACCCGCCCCGGGGGCATTTAATTGCACATTTGAAATAATTTTTCCTGAATTAATTTTTTGTGAACGTATTTACGGATTGCCTCGCGGGCCGGACCAAACTGTCTCGCGGGCCGTATATGGCCCGGGGGCCGGAGGTTCCCCACCCCTGCTCTAGAGTATAATGGCGGATTCAATTTTGTGAAATAAGTTGCAACTTATTCTTCAAAACTTTAGGACCATTTTCTGCCAGAAAACAAAGTGGAGACACTGTCTCAGTTTGACAGTTCCCCTGCATAGGAAAACACATACACAAACATTGTCAAAATACTGAACAAGCGCTTTATCAAACAAATTCCGCTAATGCAACAAGTTCTCAGCTCCATGGCAAACAGAGTTGGATTGGAGAAGAAAACCCTATGGCATCTGCATCCAGGAATAAAATTTACCATTGATAGTGAAAGCAACACAGAACTGTGAGTCAGGATGAACAGGAAGGCCAGAATATGCATTTGTTAAATCAATAACTGAAAACCCACAGTCTGATAGAATGTTTTACGTTAGTGTTACAACATCTGCTGGATGTTGAACAGCTTCATTTATGACCCTAAGGTGATTTAATCGTCTCCACCCCACATTTGGTTTCGTTTCAGGCAAGATTGGGGGAGGTACATGGTGAAATTAAGGAGTCAACAATGGCACCTTGATTTATGATCAACTGAATGACAGGAGCAATGACTTCAACAACTTTAGGACTGAGTGGATATTTTCTTTCATCCAGTCTAAAAGTTTTGGCTGGACAATAACAGAATTTGCATCTTTTATATTTCCAAAAATCAAACTTGCTTAGAGCCCTCAAGCTATCAAATACTGTTAGAAGCAATGCTTAGTCTTTAGCAGTCATCAGTGTTTCTCTCTCTCTCTCCCTCTGTGTGTGTGTGTGTGTGTGTGTGTGTGTGTGTGAGATCATTATTTATGTCTAATTGTGCTCTTGTCTATGTGCTCTTGATACCAAATGATACACACCCTCTTCACCTGATCCTGTTTTGGAAACTGTTTTTCCAATATTCAGGCCTGCAGCTTCAAACCTCCAAAATCACTCTTAATAGCACTACAATTCAGTTACACACACACACACACACTACTCATATCACAGATATTACACAGTCTGTCTTTTCTTCACTCAGTATCTTCGACTGCGTGCATAGCTGCATATACATCAGTAGCTCTTCACCTTGCTTTCTTGTTTTTTTTTTTTTTAAGACAGGTGCTTTTCCTCAACATACACCATACGCTCTTAGAGACTCTGGCCTTAGGCTTTTTCACAACCAAGTCCCCTTCTTGATATATCCCATTATATCTGATCACTGGCATATTTGGTTGTATGATTTTGTTCTTATATTTGTGGTTACATTTTCACACCTCACATCATCACACTACAGTAGCTTTAATCAGTAGATGTATATTTCAATCAGCTGGTGCCGAGTAGTATGTTTCAGCATCTCCTTCACACTTGATTACCCTTCATTTCTTACTTTTATCATTATATCAGTTATTATCAGTTATCATTATTCACTAACTACTTACTGTGGTTACATTATATTGACCACTATCTACTTACTATGGTTATTTTATACTACAATATGATGCAAAATACATGATTCAGTTTTGGCAGAAAGTAAAACGGTCGCCATGGCTGCCACCAGACATTTCTGCAATGGCTCCATATATCTGAAAATGTTCAGTGCCACAAACTGTAAAACGGTAACAAGTTTCATGCTTCTATGAAGAAGTAAAGGTTTTTTTGACACATCACACGGACTATCTATTTTCGTTAACACAACGTACCTGAATTCACCTTTAACTGTTATAATCAACAATTCATGATGTAGTATATATGGTATCATTGAATTCTTTAACCATCAAAACATGGTGGTAGACACAACCCTTTCTGTGTTATCATGTTTGGGTCAGGGGATATGATGAAAAATACATAATTCAGATATGGTGGAAAATAAAATGGCCCCCAAGGCTGCCACATGGCAACTGTGTGATGGCTCAATTTTTTTATTTTATTTTTTTACATATCTTCGGGACTATAAGCAAACTGTGACCATAGTTGTTGCAGATTAGGAATAGTTAAATGAACACGTTCTGTTAAGATAATAACAGCATAATCGGGAAGGCATACAATACAAAGCCTAGTCAAGAGGGCTGTCGGATCCCAAAACAACGTCAGTTATTTTAAAAGTAATGAACAAATACAGTGTATAAATAAGATGAATCTTTATCTCTAACATATCAGGTGTTTATATTGAAAATACATAAAGAACTCTGACTGAGCCTTGTGGCTAGCCAGTTGTACATAGACACACACACACAACAGGCACACATGCGAAGAGCGTATTATAATTATTAATGGATGGATCAATGGGCATAAAGTAAAGATGCCGTCTTTGTGGACACATAATTTACTCTGTCAGAATAATTGCTTGAATGAAGGCAATCCTGAGAATGGATTATATGGTACATTATTAAAATATAGGTTACTACTGAATATATGGTACTTTAAAAGGTCAGAGCTATTATATGGTAAGCTGTCATGTGGATGTACTGACTCTTTGGCAGAGAAGGACATTTTAACATGAGAATGTTGAAGCTACCTTGTGCATACATTACTTACGTGGCATTAGAGAGATAAACACAAAATAATTTATTGCAAAATCTTTGCTTAATTTTTGTCATGGCTGTTATGTGTGCAATATGTGAGAAATTAGCAATTGTCAAATTATTCAGCTGGCATACTCTACATTCCTTAAGCCCATACAGGAATTCTGTCATGGAGGGAGAAGATTTATGACCGCTAGAAAACAAACCGCCAGATGCCCTCGTTGGACACAAAGATGGTGGATAAAAATTATGAAGATTTTCAGAGATGTGACAGGAATCAGAGTGGATGAGAACTTGTGGCCAAGTGCAGAAGATGGGGGTGAGTGCTGTTTTCTATATCTGTAGTTATCCCTTACAAGTAGCGAATAACCTATATACATAGTTTGTATTGTAATACTTCAAATGCTGGAATTTCATTTCGTGTACTTGGAATGGTTCTATGCAAAGAAAAAAAAAGGCTGAAGGATATTGCAGCAATTCTGATAAATCTATGTGACATATAATGTAAGGTAGCACAATCCATGCAATAAAGAACTGACCTTAATTTATTCTAAATGAAGACATAAATGACCTACTATGAAGAAATGTGTGACCAATCGTATGGAAATGTAAATTTGTTCCTTTAAATTATATACAAAATGTATAACAATATTTGTACATTCATATTCCTGCACACCTGTCTCAGTCAATTGCCCTAATCTGTCCTATTTCAAACCCCTTTAACTATGATGCAATACAATATCACTGGATGGCAGTATTGCAATATTATAATATTGTCACCTGCAGTAAAATTTACGGCACATAACCCAAATTCTTGTCTCCGTGCGGTTTGCAGCAACAGGAAGTCATGGTCATTATCTAAAACATTTGCTTTCATGTTGTCAGGTAAAGGAGAGTCACATTTTAAAACACTTCAAAATTAAAGTTCAAAAACCTACTGAGACAATTACGTGCTTTACTTTTGCCTCCGTCATCCCTCTTTCCTTGCATAATATTTTCCTTTGTGGCATGTATCTTCAAATAAAATAGTGGTAATGGGTAAGAGTGCGTAGCATAGACATATGTATACACGTCTGTGGTTTGTAGTATCTACAATAGTTATAGCAAAAGTAGCCTATTGTTCTCTTGTAGATCTTTAGTATTGTTTTAACTGGTCAAGGCGACTGCGCAGGCGCCGCTCGTAGGCTACGACTACCCTCCAGTGCCATAGCAACAAGGGTAACGTTGGACATCAGTATGGTGAGTGTTTATATAATTGGTTCATTTTTCGCTGCTGTTTTGTATTTTATCAGATAATTTGTACTGTCCTGACTATAACTCCTATACAAACATGCAGTGACTTCGATATATTAGGTGACCTTACATACAACATTGTTGTCGTTGTAAGCTAACATGAGCTAACTTTAATTAGCTAGTTAGCTGGCCCTAAATGCCGATTAGTGTAACCAAGCATTAAATAGCTGGCAAATATTAGCGCGGATGGGTGTCTTTATATATGTTGGCGTCTTTTCTGCTGCCATTTAAAAGGGAAATTGTGATAAAGACAGTGTTTATTACAGAGGCTATAGGCTACAGCCTACAAAACGAATGTTTAATGTTACACCGTTGCTATCATGTCTACAATACCTATCTGCTATTTTATCACTGACAACATAACCCAGCATCTCCCTGTCTAATTGAATGTGATGATAATGTCTCTAGGCCAAAGCAACCACTGTGAGAGAGGCACTGGCCAAATGGGTGAGTGGCAGACAGACACAGCTGAAAACTATATACAGCTGAATACAATGCATAACTGTGCAATATAAATTGTATTAATCTTCATATAAATATGTAGAATTCATGGCTGGAAGTTTATTTTATACTTAGATTATTGTAGCATAGTTGTAACTACATATTTCGATCTGTGTGTGTGTCTGTCTGTCTGTGTGTGTGTGTGTGTGTGTGTGCGCGCGCGCATCCCTTGTGTGTGTGTGTGTATGTACAGGAGGAGAAGTCAGGGGAGAAAGTGAGTGAGGCTACTGCCATTAAACTGTACGGTCAGGTTCCTCCTATAGAGAAGATGGATGCCTCTCTCTCCTCACTCATGAACTGCGAGTGAGTTTTGTTGCACAGCTGCTTAACACAATTCCTTATTTAAACAAGTTCTTACACATTGGCTGATATCTTTAGTATGCTTCAGAATACAGTAGCATAAGAAGTTATCTTAAGGCAAAGATCTGTTTTTCCTCATTTATTGCATCAACTATCTTCCCCTCGTAGTACATGGTTTTCAACTATGAAGTACATTTTCAAACCACACATATGGTCATGTATAAGATAAGACTTGATTATCTTATACATTTTCAGAATAAGATAATCAAGTCCAAAAGGAAGCAGTGCCTGAGAGACTTAACTTGGCAATAAACTCCTGTGCATTTTTAAATAAAAATATGCATATTTATTAGTTCCAAACTATAATGGGATTGTCAGGATTTCGGTCAATGAAGATATTTGTAAAGAAAATGTATAAGGCAGTGCACAAAGTACTAACCTCTCAGACTTTGAGAAGAGGCTGTGTTTTTCCAACTCTGAGAGGAGCTATGTTTTGATCCCACAGTTATCTAATAGTTGAGCCAATAGGTCACTGTGTAGTTTGCCTTTAAACTCTATTTCCATTATGTTTTTTCACTCCTAAGAAATTCTGAAACTACATCTGCTTAGTTAGTTAGTTATACCAAGTAACTAAGCAGCTGATTTAGTATGTTTAATCACCAATGTTTTAAACCAGACTACTATATAATCGTTCAGATACCTGATATGTTAATTGTACTGTTTCCTCCACAGGAAGCTGTCTCTGTCCACAAACTGCATAGAGAAAATAACCAATCTCAATGGCATGAGTGAGTAATGATTGCATAAATACATAAGCACACTCTGTTAACTGGTCTAAAGGTGGTGGAGTAATGTGATCTTGTATTGTGTGCTTCCAGAGAACTTGAGGATATTGTCATTAGGAAGAAATAATATAAAGGCCCTCACTGGACTGGTAAGTTACATATGAATCTGAATGAGCACTAACTAGTTTGATTGTTTTTCTGTCTTTCTTAAAACAGTTTTATAACCTATTCTAACTTAAAGGTGTTTCAGTGTATACACATTCTAAAAAACATAATTTGATTGCATGTTATTTTGCATCAATTGTGTGTGTGTGTGTGTGTGTGTGTGTGTGTGCATACGCGCGTGCGTGTGTGTGCAGGAGGCAGTAGGGGACACATTAGAAGAGTTGTGGATCTCCTATAACCTGATAGAGAAACTGAAGGGAATCCAATGCATGAAGAACCTCAAAGTACTCTACATGTCCAACAACCTGGTCAAAGAATGGGGTAAGCCACATTCATAAATACAGTCAACAATTATTGATATTCAAATTGACATGGCTAATTAAGTTGCAAAATTACAACATTGTTTGTTCATGGCTTCATAGAATGAAGGCTACATGACCTGTTTCAGAAATGTGAACATCTTTTGTTTTAATGTAAAGGATAAATATGTCATCAGTGAAGTTTATATCAGGCTTTTATTTCTTCCACTGTCTCACACTGCAAACTTAAGTTGCATGTTCTCCTGGAAGCAAGTATCCTCTTTATATATTATTGGTGAGGAAAATTCTTATCAGAACTAACGTTGTCACTCAAGCTAAAAAGCTCAGTTGAGTGAATATTTCTAATGTCTTATTATCTCTTCAGGTTGATTTTTCTCACAATCTTTAATTTGGTCAATTTTTGTCTTTACTGTGTGGGTAGGCGAGTTTGTGAGGCTAGCTGACCTCTCTTGCCTCGTAGACCTGGTGTTTGTTGGAAATCCTCTGGAGGAGAAGCATTCAACTGAGGGAATCTGGATGGATGAAGCTTCTAAAAGACTACCAAATCTAAAGAAATTAGATGGTAAGAGTGTTTCAGCAGCAATGCTGAAAGACATTGATGAATATATAACTAATAAATAACTAAGCCAATTGCTAACTTATCCCTTACATCTTCAAGTTATGCTAAAAAATTAATAAAAAAATCACTTTACTTACACTTATTTATGAATAGGTTTCAGTAATTTCTATTTAATTAATTTAAATTGATTGCCAGCACAACCTAGTCTTTGAGTCAGTCAGCTGAGTCCATTTGAAAAAATATAAACTTTGTCAACAGGCACAGACACAATATGCTATATCTCTTCTCCTTGTATGAAACATTTTTTTGGTGCATGGTCCTTGGCAATTAACTCTAATAAACTAAACTGAACTAAATGAATAATTAGAATGACATTCAGTTGAGTGCATACATCAGCCAAGGCCCAACAGCCTCCTTTATTCTATTTTATTCAGTCAAGCCTAATCCAATAATCCAAGTATAGTGCTGAAAAAGGACTACTCTGTATGAAAACATTTAAATCCACTAGATCTGGGTTTTTGTTAGGACCCCCTTTAATTGTACTTACTCATATATACCAGTCAGCTTAATAACCCCTTTTCCTGTAAGATCCATGCATTATTCCATGAGAAAATTAACCAAAAAGTAAAAAAAAACACCCTATCTCACAATGATAAAGAAAGTAAGAAATTCCTGGATCCGCCCTTTGTTCCAGATATGCACCAAAATGTATGTGCATATTCTGGGTTGAGAACCATCCTTCATCCAAGTTTTATGGAAATCTGTTCACTGTTTTTTGTGTAATCCTGCTGACAAAACAACCAACAAATGGACATGGGTGAAACCATAACCTCCTTGGTAATATTGATATTTACTTGGATTTAACTGGCATTTATATGGCAGTTTAATTGAATTTCATTTTTTCCTCACTGTTGATTCATAAAAAAACATATTTCTTTCCAGGAAACTTACTAGAAAATAGTAGGAAATTACAGACCTGTAAATGCTGAAACCATAAAAAACATGATAGCAATAAGGTATTGCTTTGAATTTATGGTCATGACCTTTTTTCCTGCTGTCTCCAGGAACCCCAGTCATCAAACAGGAAGAGGATGAAGGAGATGGCGAGAGCTGAGAAGCACATCTATCACTAATACTACAACATTCTTACCTTTTTTAAGTTTTGTATGTTTTGTCATGGTGCTTTTCTTACATAATATTTAGAACAGCATAGACTAAGCTGTAGATTAAAAAGCACAAAATAACAAACAAATACACAGAATGTGTATGTTGTAGAGTTTTTAAATTGACGAAAGTCTAAAGGCCTTGTAAGTTTGGGACCGAAACATTTTATGACACCTTAAAGGCTGCACATTTCCGAATGCTATTTACAGGATTCTTCCAATTAGAAGTAATTCACTGCGTAGGACACACATTAGTGAGAAGCGCCAGTACTTTTAGACCATTTCCAGCCTAGTAGGAGTTGGTTTTAAATACCTAATGCAGTCCTCTCTCCTTCACATCACAATGGAGGGATGGACATAGCCAAAAGTCAATTGTTAATTTGTTAAGAGAAGAACCTAATCTTCTGGGATTTTACTGTCAGTTTTGGGTTAATTTTGGAACCATAGTTTCCACTTTGTTCCTGATCTTTAAAATGTGGTACCACAAGTACTGCATGTAGCATATCCTCATTAATTATCAATAGCTGTCAAATGATTTTCATGTTTTAAATTATTTGAAGCATTTTTGTTGATTCAGTGTGTGAGATGTTTATGGTTTTTAAATGATTTTGGATATTTAAAGTAAATACTATTAAAATATACCTGTAGTCCTTTTGTTTATTTTTGTTTATGTTGTTTATTTCGGGCATGTCAATTCATCATCATCACATTTCATCATTGTTCAAATAATACAATACACATGGCCGAAAGGGAAAAGCGGGAGAAGCCAAAGCTTATCTAGTCCCGCCCCCATTACCCACAGGATAAGATCTTCATCCTAATCTTTTCTTATCTTTTGAATTTTACATTTTTACCTAACAATTTCTTTTACTATGACATTTGACAAAACATATTACAGCAGTAGCATACAGAGCTGAATTCAAGCTCTAGACAGTACATACAGATTACATGTGTGTCTCAGGTTCAACTTATTGTTTGGGTACAGAATGTTTTTTTTGTTATGCTCACATGCCGTCTCAGCACAGTGTCTGTTGACTCGTGCCTCTGACCTTTATAAACCCTCCTGTATTAATCTGTACTGGTCAACGGTTGAATTTACATATTTTTTCTTGAAGCCACTTAGTGTTGCTGATTTTGTGACATCTTCTAGCTCATTCCATAGTTTAACACCTGTTACCGATAAGGAAAAGGATTTTAACGTAGTTCGTACCTTCCTTTGCCTAAAAATCATGTTCCCTCTGAGATTGTAACACTTCTCTCTGTCTCGGAAAAGTATTTGCAGGTTGTGAGGGAGGCTTTTGTTAGCAGCCTTATACATCATTTGTAGTGTGCGATAGTTTACTAAGTCATATAGTTTGAGTATTCTTGATTCGATAAATAACTGATTTGTGTGTGCCCTATAGTTGGGATAATGTAAGATTCTCAGGGCTCTTTTTTGGAGTATTAACAAAGGCTGTGTGGAGCCTTTATATGTGTGCCCCCACACCTCTGCACAGTATTGCAGGTGTGGAGAGACTAGTGCGCAGTACAACAGATGACGTGCTTTTTGATTTTGTATTTTTTGTGCTTTCGAGAGTATGGACACACTCCTGGCCAACTTCCTTTTTAACTGTCTTATGTGTGGCTTCCAACTTAACATGTCGTCGATAATCACGCCCAGTACTTTGTTCTCATGGACCCTTTCAATATTTACTCCGTTTACATGAATGTTAGTACTATTATTGCATTCTTTTTTTCCATATAGCATGTATTTTGTTTTCCCCAGATTTAGTGATAATTTATTTATATTAAACCACACATGAAGTTTGGCCATTTCATGATTTACTGTTTCCACAAGTTGGTTCAAGTCACTCCCAGAACAGAAAATATTTGTATCATCCGCGAATAATATTAATTTCAGAATATGTGACACTTTGCATATATCATTTATATATAGTATAAACAGCTTTGGACCCAGAACTGACCCCTGTGGAACCCCACAGATTATGTCCAGGCTAGTCGATGTGTTGTCACCTATTTTAACATATTGGGATCTCTTGTGTAGATAGCTCTTGACCCACTGCAGTGCTACACCTCTAATGCCATATCTCTCCAGTTTAGCAATTAATATATCATGGTTAACGGTGTCAAATGCTTTTTTCAAGTCTATGAAGATTCCTATTGAATATAGTTTTTGTTCAATAGCGTCGGTAATGATTTCTACAGACTCAGTTAGAGCAAAGGCAGTCGAGTGGTTCCTTCTAAATCCATATTGACTGTCATATAGCAGTTTGTGTTTGTTGATGAAGTTATCTAACCTATTGTTGAATAGCTTCTCTAGGATTTTTGACAGTTGAGGCAGTATTGAGATTGGTCTGTAATTAGTAAACTCATGTGTGTCACCACTCTTAAACAGTGGCACAACTTTGGCAACTTTCATTTTGGTGGGAAATATCCCGGTTTGGAATGACAGATTAAAAATGTATGTTCGAGGTGAAATGATTCCGTCTAATACTTTCTTAATTAGCCTCATGTCGATGTCATCAACATCACTGGAGGTTTTTGCCACACATTTGTCGACCAGATGTCTAATTTCTGTGTCCTTCACTGGTGTGAGAAACATTGAGCAGGGAGTTCTGTCTCCATCCTTATCAAAATGGTCCCAGTGTAGGGGTGAGTCAGGAATGTCCTTGGCTAGCTCTGGTCCGATGTTTACAAAAAACTGATTAAATCTATCTGTTATGACTTCCGGGTTATCTTCCTGCATGTTGTTATAATTGAAGTAGGGAGGGTAGTTTGGTTTTGTGTTTTTATTATTAGTCACGGCCTTTAGAATATCCCATAATTTGTTAGTATAATTCATATTTTGTGCTAATAGATTGCTGTAATATTCTTTCTTGCATTCCTTTAGGATGCTGTTTAGCTTGTTTCTATACCTTTTATATCTCACTTCAGACTGGGCCGTCCTTGATTTTAGGAACTGTCTATACAGAGTGTTTTTCTTCCTGCAGGCGTTTATCAAAGTTTTTGTGAGCCATGGTTTCTCGTCCTTCCTCTGATTTGTGTTTCTCTTTTTCATAGGACAGTGTATGTCATACAGTGTTTTAAATATTTGTAGAAAGGAATCATATGCTTCATTCACATCTGTTTCATTATAGACATTGTTCCAGTTTTGCCTCAGTAGTTCCTTTTTCAGTGTATTCATTCCTTCTTCAGTTCTGACCCTTATATATGTGTTTTTGTTCGGTGTCTGTCTCACAGTGTATTTATAGTCATAGATAGCAAAGATTGGTAGATGGTCACTTATATCATTCATCAGAAGTCCACTTTCAGAGTCAGTAACGTTAGTAAAAATATTATCAATTAGAGTAGCGCTGTGTGTCGTGATCCTGCTCGGGCGTGTGATGAGAGGTTGTAAGCCCATTGTGTACATTAAGTTAATGAACTCGTCAATTACCGTGTTTTGTTTTGGATTGAGCAAGTCAATGTTTATATCACCACAGATAAAGACTCTCTTTTGGCTTGTTTCAGAGAATAATTCTCCCACATATTCATTGAAGTCCTCTATTTTAGAGTCAGGTGCTCTGTAAACACAGCTTACAACTATATTTTTACCTTTCGTTACACAGATTTCGATTGTCACACATTCCAATAAGTGATCCACAGCTTTAGACATGTTTTGTACTGTCTCATACTTGATGTTATTGTCAATGAATAGTGCCACTCCTCCTCCGCCTTTGTTTCTCCTGTTAACACATACGAGATTATATCCATCCAGGAAAAAATCTGTGCCTTTGTCTTCATTAATCCATGTTTCCGACACTGCGATGATGGTGAATGGGGTCTTGAAGTGATTTAGGTATTCCTTGATGTGGCCGAAGTTGGTGTATAGACTCCTGCTATTAAAGTGAATAAGAGACAGTTTCCTGTCCATCTCAATGCTGTTGTTGTATTGAACTTCAGTGTAATACTTGCAATTCCCAGTCATGTTGAAGCAGAAGTGATTATCCGGGTCAATACTCTCATTCGGGTCAGATAAGGTATGATTCACACGATGATTTATAATGAACTCCACACTTCCCTGCTCAGCAATCCTTTCAGATATTGCCATTATACCATCAGTCAGTGTAAGAACCGATAAACTTTGCTGTGTTGTAGTTATGGAGTGTTCGTGAGCCATACCTTAGTTATCGTATTTCTCCAACTCATCCTTACTCCTGATCTGGATTATTCTGACTTCTTCAGCTGATGCTCCATTTGTTTTGATGTAGATTCTGCAGTTTGCCGTCCAAGTGTGTTGTATCTTACCACCCTTTTTCAGTTGGCGAGCTGTTCTGGCGATGTCTGCGTTCTTTTTGGTGAGATTCTCATTGATGTAAACATCTGAGCCTTTGAGCTTCTTGCCCTGCTTCAGCAGTGCAGTCTTGTATTTTCTGTTGGTGAATTTCAGCATAACAGCTCGAGTTACCGACTCTCTCCTTCGGGGTAAGAGGTAACATGATTGATTTTGATTTGATTTTGAGGCCAGTCACAATCACATCTTTGAGCTTTCCCTGTTGATCCAGCTCCTCCACTCTGTTTCCCAGCTCCTTTATCAGCTGGTCTTTTTTCACATTCTCCTCCTGGAGTTGTGTGATTTCAGCCATCACCTTGTTGAGAGGTTCCATCTTTTTCTTCATATCTCTCATCTCCGCCATCAGTTCTTTCTGAAGTTCTTTCTGTTCCTTCATCAGTTCGACTCTCAATGCCGTCAGGCTTTCATTCAATTGGTCCCACTTAGGGTCAATCTTAGGAGGCATTGTCTCACTTTTATTTCTAGAGCAAGTTATCTCAAAACTTGTCTCTGCTCGTCTTGTCTCAGATTATATGTGAAAAAATACACTCAGTTTGGGGCATTTTCAGAGATGGAGCCATTGCAAAAATGTAATGTGGTGGTCATGGAGGCCATTTTACTTTACGCCATATCTTTATTATGTGTTTTGCATCATATCTCTTGAACCCCCTATTAAACATAGAAAAGGTGATGTCTACCCCCATGTTTTGATGGTCAAGGATTACAATAATCCTATTGAACCCTGTCACTTTAAATATAGAAGTAATCTTGAAATTATATGACAATATAGTGTATAATAATTTAGTAATTGGAATAAAAGATAAAAACAGGATCTGTTTTTTGAATTAAAACCAATATGCAGTGGTGAATGGTAACTAAGTATAGTGCTATTCGTCAGTTGAGTACCTTCAAAAAAGTCCTATAGGATTTTCATCTTTTCCAATAAAAATTATCAGGATTCAGGATACATTTCTATAAATCTTATAAGCGTTTTAAGATAAGTTTTTAATATTATATTATATTATTTTATATTATATTATTATTATATTATAACCCTGTTTTAAATTAATTAAAACCATGCTTGGTTGCAAGGATGAGAATGGAAAGATCTGAACAAACTTTGTCTCCTTTATCTTAAATGGAAAGCATGTGGTAGTTGTAACTGTGAACCAAACACAAGGGATTTTAAATTATGGAACATCAACACACAAATATATCCAGTAAAGGTTTGTTTGAATGATTATTACAATTTAATGTTCTTCTCCACTCTGTTTCAGAGGCAAATATTTGACTTTTTACTCCATTACAGTTTCTCTGACAACTACATGTACTAGTTCCTTTTCAGGTAACAATTTCTCATAGGCTTACTGTCCAGTGAAAGGATCTTCAAATCTGGCGATTTTTAACATCATGTTTTCTGTCAAATTAAAGGATTCTTTGTTCTTTAATGGGTTGAGAACATTCTCCTGCTTCTAAAATAGACAATTTAAAAGCTCCACATGTAAAAATATATTGTCACAAAACTGAAAACGGCTGTTTTTCTGAGCTCATGAAAAGGTGACTTCTACACACGTGATGATCTTTAGTAGTAAAAGTAATCCAAAAGCATTTATATTAGTAAAACATTGACAGAGACTAAAGTAAAATATCCCAATACATCTTCGACCACTACCAAGTAATGTTATGTAATTGGCATATTTAGACTTCCCGAGTTGTTAAACCAAAGGTTTAACAAATAATATTGTGTAAAAAAGTATAAAGAATAGATTAAATGTATATTAAAACAGAGCCAAGATTGTGGTGTGAATTCACGCTTGTTAATTTAAAATAGTATGTTAAAAGGAATAGAGTGTCTGTAACATACTGTTCATAGAAAATATCAGTTATTTAGGGATTACCATTGTGAGAAAATAAAAGCAATTTGTTCCAAAAACTTTAATTTAATTATTGATAAGACAAGAAAAGGGCTTAATCCAGGGGTCTCAAACTCACATTATCTTTAAATCAGTTTTATTTATATAACCCAAAATGGCAATCACTTTGCCTCAATGGGTTTCACAATCTGTACAGTGAACGACATCCTCTGTCCTTAAACCCAGAATTCGAGTGAGGAAAAACTTGCCATGCTGATGGAGAAAAAAAGACCCTTTTAACAGGGTAAAAAAAAAAAGATGGAAGAAACCTCAGGAAGAGCCACAGAGGAGGGATCCCTCTTCCAGGACAGACAGACATGCAATAGATGTCGCATGTACAGAAAAGAACAACAAATCACAGTTTACAAGTTACATTGACAGAATGTCTGCTATAAATGATATATGTGAAGTGTGTGGAACCAGGAGACGACTGAGCGGGACGAGGCATCACCAAGTGGTGCCCGAGCCACACAACTTCCTGTCCGCCCTGGTGACCTGCAAGAGGGCAGACCACACAAGATAATTAGTAATAGACTAGGGATGTAACGGTATGAAAATTTGACACCGCGGTAATAGTGACCAAAACTATCACGGTTATTGGTATACCGTGTATTTTCAAAATGTCTTCAAAATGTTGAAAAAACACTGATACACTGATTATTCTCTCTATAAAAGCAAGGAATCTGTCTGTCTGTGTGTGTGTGCCTCAAATATCTCTGCGGATCAGGATCAGACTGACCTGAGAGTTTCAATATGGCTGCTGCGTAGTTCAATGGTGTGCAACTTCGCATTTCTTTGGACTGCAATGATACCGTGAATAAATTATTTCATAAATGCTTTACAAATTCCCTGAGCATTGTCCACCGGAGCCACCACAGTCACGTGCGCACCAGAGCCAATCACTGAAGAGCTCAAGCCCACGACATACCTTAAAGGGACAGTGTGTAATATATCGAGTATTTAGCACCATCTAGCTGTGAGACTGTACATTGCAACACTATTTTGATCACCCCTCCCGTCCTGAAGACGTTCCAGAAGCTACGGTGGCCCTGACGGACAAAAAACTCATTTTCAAAATATGGACTCTTTCCCAACAGCGTCGAATATTTCTACTGATTCAAGTAATGAGGTAAAGATGTAGTTACGAGCGCTTTCGCTGAGCTCCCTCTCAGTTCCGCAGTCAAGCTAGTTCTGAGCTAAATCGCGTTTAGCCTTACTACGTAGTGCTTTACGTCCCTCTTGGCAGTCCATAGTTTTTTTACACCCGGAAAAGACATGGCGGCCTCCATAGAACTTACCCGTGCTATATTCAGATAGGTAATTCTTCGCTCAGTAGGATATGTCAGATTGTTGGCAGAGGTAATTGTATAACAATGCGGACTTACTTATGAACGAAGACGTTGAGTTAATAAATTACTTAAATAGTTAGTTTAAGAAACAAGCGGATTTCTACCTGCAGCGGCGCGAGCTGGACCGGGATTTTGCCGGCGGTTCGGTCCTGTTCTGTTCAGTGCATCTAAACTGACTGTTGTGGATTAATAAGACTAAGCGAATCTGGACCGAGTCTGTTCGGGTCTGAGGAGATCCGGAGATGCGCGGACAACAAAGTGGAATCGGAATCTGTGGCTGTTCGTGTGTAGCTAGCTGCTAGCCGCTAGCCCACCTACACGGCCCACCTCCCGAGTCGGCGGACCGGACGCATCAGCACGTCCAAAACCGGACTTAGGGTAAAAAATGTCCGCCACGTTTTTCGCTAACATTGCCGTCACGTTTGCTTTGTGTCTGGTGCAGAAGAAACGGTAAAAACGGGCTTTTGTCACGAAAGTGTCCAAGCAGCAAGTTTGGTTGTAGAGGAACAGGAAGTCGTGGGAGGGACGGAGGCGGATGAGTGACAGGCAACGACGGTCGGTGCAGAGACAGCGAAAGAGACAGCGATATTGAGAGTTGAGAGATTTGTGACATTTAGCGTGTTTGGAGTGTATAATTAGTGTCTCATATAGTGTGTGGTGTAGTGCGTTTAGTGTGTAGTGGAGTCGGTTTTTTGTTTAATGAGTCAAAACAATGAGAAGCTGAATGTGGAGCAGGCAGTGCAGCTCTTCATTCAGCTGGAAGGAGCTCAGGCAGACCTGAGCATTGCCTGCATTTAAATGTAAATAGTTAAGTATAACTTTGTAAATTCTTAAACTTTATGCGCATATTTAGCAAACAACAATTTATATTTGCATTATAAGTAATAAAAAATTGTTTGTTAAACATATTTGTGGTTTTCACAGTAAAAAAGAATCTAACTTTTTCTACCGGATTTTATGTTTTTTTTAATTTATTTTAGCTCCATTGTGTTAATACAGTGTGTCAAAATAAACTAGACAATTCCCCGCCGGGGAATCGCGAGAGTGGGCTGTGCGCTTTGCCCCGTGACGAACAAAAACTACGAAAGCTAAAGAAAAAGTTGAATCCCACGTTGATAATTTGGACTTTTATCTACATTTTAATGTTCGAATGGTGTGTCTCGGTCAAAGTATGCCAGAGATGTCGATGTTTGAACTCTTCCTTTCGATCTTTTTACCTGGTCTTATTCACTTTGTGTGTGTGTGTTTGTGTGCATGTGAGTGTGTGTGTGTGTGTGTGTGTGTCTGCGACTTTTTGACCTCGTCCCATTCATTCCTTATGGGAAAGTTTATGCAGGTTTTCGCGACTTACGTCGCGACTTACGTCGCGAAAACATGAACGTTCTGGAAAACTGATTAATAATCTGCCTGTGTCCGTCTCTCTCTGTGTGTGTGTGTGTGTGTGTGTTTGTGTGTCTGCGACTTTTTTGACCTCGTACCATTCATTCCTCATGGGAAAGTTTATGAAAACATGAATATTCTCTGTTTGTCTGTCTGTGCGTGTGTGTGTGTGTCTGCATGTGAGTGTGTGTGTGTGTGCATGTGTGTCTGTCTGTCTGTCACTCTCTCTGTTGGCCCAGCTGATCTCGGTTGCTAGGTGACGGTTGGTGAGGGCCTGTAACAACGGCCGTCCCAGGCTGATTTGAGAGCGATTTCTGTCTCAAATCTAGGACATCAAACTAGTGCTATTTAGTCAAAATCATACATGATGTCGGCAATTTTTTTTCACGATCGCGCCAAAAAAGGCCTTAAAGAAGACACTCATGAAGCTTCGTGGTCCTAGTTTCAGAAATGTGGAAATAAGAGCGAGTTTAAAAAAGGTGCAGTTTTGAAAATCCTCCTCCCGATTTACATTGGAGTGAATGGGACTGTTGAGAGCTACTCTTGTCGGTTGGAGGCCAATATTTCAAAAACCGTAAATCCTACCGATTGTGGCCGGGATCATCACGGAAAGAGAACATTTCTGAGATAATTTTTTGGTTTCTGCCACTGTGTCAGTTGGCCCCTGCCACTCTGCTGCACGAACATTCTGCCATACACACTCATTGAAAACCCTGAATTTTTCCAAAATCACTCACCATCATTAAGGGGTCAGAGTTCAAAAACTATACATCGTAGGAAAAAGGTTCAAATACAACTCAAATAGACAAGACTTGTGCCTACATTTTAAAGTTTGAATGGTGTTTCTAGGTGAACATATGCCAGAGCAGGAGATGTTTGAAAAATGTTGCAGATTTGCGACTTTTTTGACCTCCTCCCATTCATTCCTTATGGGAAATTTTGCGCAGTTTTTCGCGTCTTATGACGCGAAAAATTAATATTTCGGAAAACTGAATAATAGCATACCGAGTCAGATCGAGCCGCACGTTTTGATATATAATTTGTTTATGTGCGCTCAACGGTGCGGGGCAAGTTAGATGCCAAAAACGGAAGGAGGGAGAATAATAACTAGACACTCCTCGCCGGGGAATCGCGAGAGTGGGCTGTGCGCTTTGCCCCGTGACGAACAAAAACAACGAAAGCTAAAGAAAAAGTTGAATCCCACGTTGATAATTTGGACTTTTATCTACATTTTAAAGTTCGAATGGTGTGTCTCGGTCAAAGTATGCCAGAGATGTCGATGTTTGAGCTCTTCCTTTCGATCTTTTCACCTGGTCTTATTCACTTTGTGTGCGTGTGTTTGTGTGCATGTGAGTGTGTGTGTGTGTGTGTGTGTGTGTGTGTGTGTGTGTGTCTGTGTCTGTGTGTGTGTCTCTGTCTCTCTGTGTCTGCGACTTTTTGACCTCGTCCCATTCATTCCTTATGGGAAAGTTTATGCAGGTTTTCGCGACTTGCGTTGCGAAAACATGAATATTCTCTGTTTGTCTGTCTGTCTGTCTGTGTGTGTGTCTGCATGTGAGTGTGTGTGTGTGTGTGTGTCTGTCTGTGTGTCACTCTCTCTGTTGGCCCAGCTGATCTCGGTTGCTAGGTGACGGTTGGTGAGGGCTCGTAGCAACGGCCGCCCCAGGCTGATTTGAGAGCGATTTCTGCCTCAAATCTAGGACGTCAAACTAGTGCTATTTAGTCAAAATCATACATGATATCGGCAATTTTTTTTCACAATCGCATCAGAAAGGCCTTAAAGAAGACAATCATGAAGTTTCGTGGTCCTAGCTTCAGAAATGTGGAAATAAGAGCGAGATAAAAAAGGGTGCAGTTTTAAAAATCCTCCTCCCGATTTACATTGGAGTGAATAGGACTGTTGAGAGCTACTCTTGTCGGTTGGAGGCCAATATTTCAAAAACCGTAAATCCTACCGATAAAGTAGACACATTGGGAGAAAGAAGACATGTGTCACTACAACTTTGGAAAATATCACTGTTTTTGAGTGAAATTTGTGGCTATGAGCATGATGTAAAGAGAAAATATCTGAGGAAATCTCTCACTCTGTCAGTTGGCTCCCTCACTCTGCTGCACGAACATTCAGCCATACACACTCATTGAAAACCCTGAATTTTTCCAAAATCACTCACCACCATTAAGGGGTCAGAGTTCAAAAACTATACATCGTAGGAAAAAAGTTCAAATACAACTCAAATAGACAAGACTTGTGCCTACATTTTAAAGTTTTAATGGTGTTTCTAGGTGAACGTATGCCAGAGCAGGAGATGTCTGAAAAACGTCGCAGATTTGCAACTTTTTTGACCTCGTCCCATTCATTCCTTATGGGAAATTTATCGCAGTTTTTCGCGACTTATGTCGCGAAAAATTAGTATTCTGAAGAGAAAAGTAATAGCACACCGAGTCCGATCGAGCCGCACGTTTTGATATATAATTTGTTTATGTGCGCTCAACGGTGCGGGCCGTGAAAAGTGCCGAAAAACGGAAGGAGGATGAATAATAATAGGAAGAGGCGCAAGCAATATCAATGGACATTACACTATGGACACCTATAGCTTTGCTATAGAGGTGTCCATAGTGGGCTGGCAAGCACAGCCCACTAATAAGAAGACGCGCAGTGAATATCAATAGTGGGCTGGCGAGCACAGCCCACTCTGGACACCTATAGCTTTGCTATAGAGGTGTCCATAGTGGGCTGGCGAGCACAGCCCACTAAAAAGTAACTGTACAGTCACACATGTGAGGTTGTGCTGAAAATAATGACACAAGTAAACAGTTTTTAAGGTGAAATATAAGGGCAAAATCAAAAATAGTCAAAAACGGCCAATTATACCCTGGAATGTGGGATTTCACAACAGACCTAAATATATATAATGTAACGGGCTTCATAAACTTCTGTGTTGATAACACTGTACCCACCAGGACTGTACGGTGTTTTCCAAACAGCAAGCCCTGGGAGGAGCTGAAGGCTGTGCAGAAGGAGCTGAGGAGGAAGATCAGAGAGGGGAAGAACAGCTACACGAGGAAGATGGAGAACGAGCTGCAGCAGAGAAACGTCACTGGAGTCTGGAAAAGCCTAAAAACTATCTCAGGGCAGAGGACTCCAGACTCCCAGGATGCAGGGGATCAGACGTGAACGAAATGAACCTGTTTTTCAATAGGTTTGATCAGTTCAATGAGTTCAACAGCTACAGACCAGTTGCTCTCACTTCACACCTGATGAAGACCCTGAAGCGGCTGGTCCTCGTCCATCTCCGCCCTCTGGTGGGCCCTTTTATGGACCCTCTCCAGTTCCCATATCAACCCAGCATCGGAGTGGACGACGCCATCATCTTCCTCCTGGACAGATCACTGTCTCACCTGGAGAAGCCTGGAAGCACTGTGAGGATCATGTTCTTTGATTTCTCCAGTGCCTTTAACACCATTCAGCCTGCACTCCTGGGGGACAAGCTGGAGCTGGCAGGGGTGAACACCTCACATCCTGGATCCTGGATTACCTCACTAACCGGCCACAGTATGTGAGGACTCGGGACTACGTGTCGGACACAATAATCTGCAGTACGGGGGCCCCACAGGGAACGGTCCTGGCCCCTTTCCTGTTCACCCTGTACACCGCAGACTTCTACCACCAATCCCCTCACTGCCATCTACAAAAGTTCTCTGACGACTCTGCTATTGTCTGCCTCATCAGGGAAGGGGACGACAGAGCCTACAGAGAACTTATTTAGGACTTTGTGGACTGGTGCCAGCGAAACCACCTCCAGACCAAAGAGCTGGTGGTGGATTTCCGCAGGCACAAACAACCCTGCATACAGGTGAACATCCTGGGAATGGAAGTTGAGATGGTGACATCTTACAAGTACCTGGGAGTTCACCTGAACAATAAACTGGACTGGACTGATCACACTGCAGCGACATACAAGAAAGGTCAGAGCAGACTGTATCTGCTGAGGAAGTTCAGGTCCTTTGGAGTGCAGGGGGCACTCCTGACCTCTTTCTATGACTTTGTGGTGGCATCAGCCATTTTCTATGGAGTAGTCTGCTGGAGCAGCAGCATCTCAGCAGCAGACAGGAGGAGACTTGATAAACTTATCAAGAAGGCCAGCTCCACCCTGGGATGCCCTCTGGACTCAGTGCAGGTGGTGGGAGAGAGCAGGATGATGGACAAGCTGTCATCGCTGCTAGTGCAGGAGTTCCACCCCCTGCAGGTCACTCTCACAGCACTGGGCAGCTCCTTCAGCAACAGACTGATACACCCTAAGTGTGTGAAGGAGAGGTATCGCAGGTCCTTCCTCCCTGCTGCTGTCAGACTGTACAACCAGCACTGCTCCGAATAGCCTATTGACCTTACCCTGTACTCTGCACTGTGCAGTACTGCACAAAGGTCACTTCTGTTTTTGCACTGGCCAATTTCCTTAACACCCATATTCCATATTTATTATCTGTATTTCAAACTTATGTTTAAAAAAACAAAACAAAAAAAACTGCTGTTAATTTTGCGCTACATCATGTAAATATGTATATATGTCTATTTCTTCCCCTTTTTAATTTTATTGCTTATTTTTGCTATTGTTTCTGTTCTTGTAATATGTTTCTGTTTTTGTAATATTCTGTCGCTGCTGTGACAAACAAATTTCCCCCGTCTGCGGGACATTAAAGGTTTTCTAATTCTGATTCTGATTGTGAAACAGAGGAGAGCAATTATCCAGTGGAGCCCAGGGTATGACGATCCAGATCCCAGTATTTCAAGGCAGCGGGAGCCAGGAGAGGTAGATGGTCCCAGGGGCCCGTAATCATCAGAAGGGAGCCGGAATGAAAGAGAAGAGGAGGAGGAGGAGGAAGCTATAGAGAGTGTAGAGAGTGACACAGCTGGCAGCTTGCGCGAACAGAAAACAAAAACAAAAGTTAGAGAAATGTGATGTTAATTAGAATAACAGATTGTTTCTCGTCGGCAGGACATTGTAATATCTAATACTATAGGTAACTCATTGAGACTGAGGCTGACCCACTGAACTGCACTCACTAAAGAAGTGAGTTTTCAGTTTAGATTGAGTTTAGATGTCAATAGAGCTAGATTGTCTGATGTCAGTTCCTGCGATAATCACATGATCACTCGCGACCGCAGTTATAGGTCTGTGTTATAAAAACAACAACACAAAATGTTCCCGACCGAAGGATTAGTAGAAGAGCTTGTGTTTGTCTCTTTTTTGAGATTTGTGTGCTGGTGTCAACACAGAGTGTTTTATTTTGAAAAGTAACCAGATGTTATATTGTTATTTCGGCAATTGACTTTCTGCTCTGTGCTAAATTCAGCTGAATTGCTGTGTCGTGCTCCAGCATCCGCCAGAAATAGAAGTCCTGCATATTTGTGCCGGAGGGCTTCGGACTGTCGGAGCTGGGACAGAGCAGATACGCAGCGCACCGGAACTGGTGGGAATTGACACATAGACTAAAGTGAAACCTATCACTTCCGCTGGCGTGGCGGAGACGTAACGCAGCAGACACGTATCCAGTGGAAATTGGGGGTTAGTCAGAAAATTTGAAAGTGCACAGCTCTCAGGTCCCTCCTTCTTCCTCTTTGCTGCGCTGCAGCCCTGCCTTCAAAGCCATAATAATCAACCACAACCACATAATCACTACCCGGTACAACGCCATGCTGCATTTCTGAAGCATGAGTAATGTTATTTCTCTAAACCAGTTCAACTATTTCAGTGCATACTGAACACAAACTAACGTTATAACTGCCCGGTCACTTG